>JABBOT010000018.1:8971870-9162130 GCA_016165875.1 Acanthopleura granulata | reverse complement strand
TATTGCTGTGAATTGGTATTGCAAGTTTTCTTTGCCCAGCGATGTGTATACCCAAACTACTGTCTGTGGGTGGGCTGGAAATTTTGAAGCCATAGGTTCGTTTTACCTATCAGCTGCAATTTGTGCCTGGCATGATTCCATGACAACATACAATGAAGACCTGTGTCTCCATGGTAAATGTGCTTGACGTAACATTGCATCATCTTTCTAATACAGGCCGCATGCTGTAAGTGTGGAGAGCTTTTACATTTATCTCTTCAAATGCTATGACATGGTAGTTAAGTTACCCTGACAGATTGATGGTGGATGTGCTTAACCAGTAATAGTGAGATTTGTTGTTTTATTTGCATGTTGCTAAGTTTTTCAGGGAGTGGAAAGAAGCTGCTATGAATACTCTAGTTTGTGGCTGAGGGGTTGCAAATGTTGAAAGACAAGTCTTAGGATCCTTTATATACTGTTTTCTTGCACTTGTCCATTATTAAGGTAGAAGATAACATGGAGCCTTTTTCTTTTCTTTTCTTTTCTTTTCACAAGGATATAAAATTGTAGATTAGTCAGGCATGTTTTCTTAATTTACAGCATTGTTTTTGTTTGCCACATGTATATTTTGCATGCTTATTTTAATTTTGACTTATTTCATAAATGCGGTTCCCTGTCCAAAGTAGATTTGTGTTTTCTTCTTACTATGTTCTGTGCTCTTCCCACTTATATGACCATCTCAGGTTACTTCACTGTTATTTTCTGGCAGGTTCCCGGGGCCCAACTCCCCCTATTAGGGTATCACCTACTATGGATCAAGGGGTTCAAGTTGGTTCTGGTCGTAGACCTGGTAAATAGGCAACTGACATGAAATCACCCTCCCTCTCTCCAAATGCCCTGAACCCTGCATAACCTAGGCTGCACATCTACCTTCTAACACTTGTCTTCCAGTAACTCTGTCATAGATGTTTGCCTGTACTTTTGCATAGACCTGTTGTGAAAGGCACAACTGGCTGACCCATTTTCACAGCTACTGCACGACGACTTTTTGTTGTACATGTACTCACAATAGCAGACCACTCCAATTAATACTGGCACTTGAAATATTGGCGATAAAAAATGTTTATGCCAAAAGAAATCTATTTAACAAAACTATGCTATGGTTCTTAAAAAGACAGCATAAGAGACAAGACTGCCTGCTAATGCTGCTTTTGTCATCTATCTGTGGCTCCTTCAGTCTTTAGGCAGTTGTGAAATGTTTTACTTTGTACTCTTCATTTGGTTTATCAGTTCTTTGGCATATTTAAAATGTAGGCGTTCAAATAGATTGCTTCGTCTTTGTTAGCATGATTGAAAAGATTTAGCTTCATTAAGTCTCGGTAGTCGGCTTGTATTCAAAAGAGCTTGCCCAGTCAGTGTAGGTGATGTAAGTTGTGAACTGTCAGAGCAAGAGGGATGAACAGTGATGGGGGGCGATTAATCCCCTGTATTCACATTTATTAATTACTGAGTACTGATGGAAGTACGCATAGAAAGGCATCATAATCGCAAAATATGTGTAGCAAATATATCCCAAAAATGAAAAACCGATGCAAATTTGCTATTGCTGCAGCCCCTGCATTAAAAAAAATCTAAAACTCAAGGCTGCCTGTTCAGTGAATGTTCCATGTTAGTTATGTGACTGACCTCTTGACTTAAACATTATTCGTTTCTGTAATATTAGTGTAAAAACCAAGCCACATGGGGAAGACCAAATCTTTGTTCAGTGACAGTGTTATTCTAATTGTGGTTTGTTATTGTCACAGAGTCTACATTTTTAACTTTTATTATCCATGCTGAAACATAAAATGAAACATTTGGCCTCTGAAGAAAAACTGGTTATCAGTATGCTGTAGGTAAAGGGTTAGGTTTCACCTTGTAAATGTTACAAGGATTAGTTTGTGTTAAGGGAGGGGGGCAATTTTATTGTAATATTTGTATTAATTTGGTTGCATGAACTCAAACCTCTCCTGGGTAATTCAATCAGGGTTATATTTGTTGGACTTGTATTGCTGTGCATGTTTCAGTTTCACATGGGGATGTATTGCACTTGGTGTTGGCCTGCTTCCTGCAATCCAGTGCAGGGTTGGCTTTGTATACCTCGGCATGATGATTGCATCATATTTAACCTAAAATTAGTTACTTTGAGATTGTTATGTTTGGCATATTTTGATACAGGTTCCAGAGGTCCAACACCTCCACCCAACAGAAAGTCGCCAAGTATTGACCAGAGCTCGCAACACTCAGGGTCCTCCAATAAAATGGAATCTGGTCGCAATCATCAGAATCATCAGTACCAGAACAGTTACAACCACCAGGCAGATAAGAGGGATGACCGAAGACGTCAGCAACAGAACCGGCCACAGGGCAACAACAGAGGAAGGGGCAATAATAGGGGTAAGTCATCTCTTGGAAACCGCATTAGGGATACAATGATGTATCAGAAAAAGTTGGCTCCATCTCGCACACAAACAAGGGAGATAATTTTTGTTAGGCTGACCACCAGGTTGCTAGTTGTGGACCATCTTCCTTCAAGCTTTCCCATTTAAGACGAGGTGCAAAGTCCGCATTCGTTGTCCAGAGCGTTATTTCGTGTTCATGTTATGGCGAGGATCCTACTGTAGTGATATACATTAGTAGTGACCCGAAAACAAAACATAATTTGCATTATGCATTGCTCTTTATTTTCAGGGTATAGATCTAGTGATGTGTTGTTCTGTCAGTGTGTTAGCTAGGATTTGACTGACAGGGAGTGCGTATGAAAAAGCAGGAAGTCCACATAAACCCCGCCTGACTGCCCAAATACTCCTCCCACCTTGAGGTCCCCTCCCCACATTCTTTACCAAGCATCAAATTAAATAATCATAGATTTTATCAATAACAGATATATATGATAAATATGTATATGAAAAATGTATACGAAATACAGTGCATAATGGATTTGTCATTTGCTCTTATTAAAATTAACCAGTTCAGGTCAACAGTTTGTACTAGCATTTTCAGCTCCTGTACAGAGGGGGCAAGTAAACAGAAGTGTTACCAAAACCCTGTCCATGTGAAAGTTTTTCCAAACCTAGTAAAATAAAATCAGAATTGAGAAATCTTTTACAGCAAATGTCTTGTTTTCTAATGCTAATACAGCAGTGTTTATGATGTAGAGAATGCTTCATAAGATGAATGAAACATCCCTATTATGAAGGGAATTTGGGATCTGCAATCTAAAAAACCTCAAAGGAAGCATGTTTACATTGTACATATCTGACAAGTTCAGTACAAACCCCTCAAGTTATCCTCAGCATACACCTCTGGCTTTGGCCCAGTTTACACTTTCTGTACGACACTTAGACATTGGAAAGAGGAGAGCCAAGGCCATGCTGTGTTGCACAAAGTTTAAAAGATGAAACCCAACAGCTTTGTCCATGTATGAACTTTCCTGCTGGGAGTTAGAAATGCACCTGCCCTTTCAAGTGTGCATAACATTGCTATCACAATGCAACAGTGGATTGGTAAAAGGATACATTTTTCTAACAGCAGAAGTTCTCTTGACATTGTGGGGTTGGTGACTTCTAGGTTACATACTCACAAGCTTTTATTGGACTAGTGAAGGAAAAAACGCTATCTTCTGACCAACCTTTTTTTCTATTTTGGAATAGTCCGAACAGTACTTTTCCAGGTGCCAAGAGACTCTTATGGTCCCCCCACCCCCCCCAGGAGGTTATTAGGGAGGAGCTGAGATAAAATGGGGCACTGTTGGGGATTCTAAGATAACTGAGGTTTAAAAGAAAAATGTTCCGTTTTGGGACTGCAATATTTAAGAGCTACAGTGAATGAACCAGTTTCATATTGCTATTATAATTAGTTCACCCTCACAGGTAAATACCTGTCTGTGACTGAACTGATTTAATTCATGGACAGTAAATTGGGTTAGTTTGTCAGAGATATCTAACAGATGAGGCATCCTATATAAAACCCATACATGTATGCCACTGTGAATTGCTGTACTTCAAGTCAGCAACAATGCTGTAGTATTTTTCATACAAAGATTCCGTTGTTATGAAAACATCACACTGCATGTGCTGTATGTCTACAGGTAGAATTATGTGATCACCACGTGGCTAAGACGTAACCAGATTGACTCTCTTCTACCGGCCGACCTTAGAGTTGCTAAACACAGATAGTGTGGTTAGCAGTACATGTTGAATTGATGGTTAGGCTCAGATAAGGCCAGTGACAGACCTATGCCAGGGCAGCCTGTGTTGGAACACTGTTGGTTGGGGGAGCAGCACAGCTTGAGTCTGTTACTCAAGGCACGTCCGCAAATTTAGGCCGTCTTTTTGCAATCTTGACCGTGCAAATCAGGGCTGCACGGTTCACTGGCTAATACACTGTGTCCTGTTCATTTTGTATTCACTTCTCTCCACTCCAGTTCCATGGTTTGGGAAATGGAATAATACTTCATAATAATACACCAGGAAAACATTCTGAAAAGCATCAGTCTCACAAATCTTCCAGTTTCTGTTTGGCTGGGAAAACAGCAGATCTGACTGAGCCATATTTATTGTGCTTTCTGACCGAGTGTTGGCCAGAAAAGGATATCTGGATCTCCTGTAAGCCATGGTCCTAAGTGGCTCAGCTTGGGAAAATTGTGACAAATTGCAGATGAGATATTTGCATGAGAATGATAGGTAGAAATTCCTGAAAACGTGCAGATTATATTGACTATTTGAGCCCCCAGATTGAGTTTCAAAACCGTCTTTACACCCATAATACTGGCATCATATAAGGGAAAATTTTCAAGTTTGTCTGAAAACAACAATTAAATGAAAATCAGCAGGATTGATGTATAAGTTTCTTTGATTCTGATCAGTGTTTGGTTACCAGCAATAACTCCTGAACGGTATTGTTTGATGTTGATGAATGTTTTGTGCAAATTCATTTTGTAGCCCCCTCAGATGAGGCTATAAGAAATACTTCAAAAGGATGTAGGTTTTTTACATTTAGAGCGTGGATTGAAATCTGAAATTAACTTATGCTCCTTCCCGAAAAGAGGATGGCAATAAATATCTATGTTCATTGTGGATATTACTGGTCCCATATTTTGCTAATTTGCACTTACATAGCAAACAAATTACAGGAGAATCATCGGTGATAGGTTACACTGAATATGTTAGACCAGTGCTCCAGGTAAGTATTAGTTTGCTGCGGTGTGTTACTCCTCCAAATTTTATGTCAGGGGTACTGGCTTATATCATAATACTGGCTAATTGGAGATAACCATAAATTATAAATAAATCACGCAACTAAGTTAAACTAACATAAGACATTGCTCTCCAAACGGCACAAATTTTTAATTCTTTTCCTAACGGTCAAAATGTTAATATGATTCAGCAATCCAAAAAGCCACGTCTGACTAAAGGCAAAATTTAAAACCTTGTTAAAAAAGGTAGTTTTTTGACCTCAATGTAGAAAATTGGATACATTTGTCTTCAGATGATGCCGATGAGGTGGTCCAAATTTTAATTTCTAGGACCTGAAAGTAAGCTGTAAAATTCTGTTTCAAATTTCGACTTTGGTAAGAAATGGCATTGTGGAATCAGCCCCTGTACTGCCATCCGTTATGGCTCATGCATGTTTTTTTAATCGTTCCAACATTTAATCAAGCCAATTGGCATTAACATTGGGTTTCTATTTTCCTGGCAGGTTTTACTAAAAAAGAAAAATCTCTTTTCACGTGGTTTCTGGGGAGACGAATGAATTAATGATTATTAAGGTTTAAAGACATGTCAATATTTCAGCCAATGGTGGCAAGAGTGTTTAAACCAGGAAGCAGTGAATGGTTTTTGATGGACATGTGATGATTAGTGATGGGACATAGTCAAAAACAGACAAAATCAATCACAGAAATGTTTAAAACCAGTTATCGGACCAGGAGGACAAATCATCGCTGTCATGTCCATCGACAGTAAAAAATCATAGATGACCCTTTAGCCATTGAGCTCGTGTCGCGTCTGTCAGCGCATTTGGTGTCTTTTGATGACTTGCATCTTCAGACTAAGCATCAATATTGTCAAGAAACGTCACTAGTAGCAAAGAACTGTACCTAGAGCTAACCTGTGTTTGGGTTTGGGGTGAAAAAGACATAATTTTGTGTGTGTCCACTATGAGGCCATTTATCTCCCATATTTGAATTTTTATATGCCCATTTTCTACCTGGAATGCGTATAGGGCATTTTCACAGGCATAACTATGCCCCTTATCTGGAGCATTGTTAGATATTTACGTTTGTTATATACGTTGATCTGTTGAACATTTACGATTCTGTAAATGTACTTTCATACCTTGTGAATTAGAATATAATTGAGTATATATATGTATTGATGGTCCTGAATATTGTGTGCAGGAGGTTTTGGTATGGGTCATCGAGGAAATGCCCGTGGTTCCTGGTCTGACCGAGGTGGAAGAGGTGGCAGAGGAAGGGGGACAGGGAAACCATCAGAAACCCCACTCAAGTTTGAAGGAGAGTTTGACTTTGAAGAAGCCAATGCTCAGTTCGACAAGGACAAAATAGAAGAGGAATTCAAAAAGAAAGTCACAATTAGTAAGTTTCTTTCATGCTTTAACACTCCTGTGCCCAGGGACTTTGTTAAATAGGGATCCTCATGATTCTGAAAAAATTACTTTTTTCAAAAAATTTATCCCTAATGCTAGCATGGCAACAGTACTTAAATGCAGTTAATTCAGCTTTTTCAAGTCTTGGATGTAAAATAAGAGGCACAACTCAGGCTCAATGTACATTACCAATGGGGCAGGACTCCAGCTTTATATGAACAAGACTAATGATATCTGGCCTGTGGTAGGTCATCACATACATCCTCGAGACAAGTAGCCTTCGACACGTGTTGTGAAAGGTACTCAGCATCCAGTTGCCTGTAACGGGATCTTAATAGTGACCAGTTGATTAGGGCGTTAATTAAGAATGACACTTATAAATAATGTTAGACATCAGAGCGCTTCTATTGAATTATTGCTCTAGAAGAAGTAGGCTATTTCTTCGGGAAAATAACATGAAAAAGATAATATTTAAAATAAACAGACCATGCCAGCTGAATACTGATGACCATTAAATTAAATTTGTTATGTTTTGATGTACATTATTACAATCTTTGCCAAGCAAATATTGGCACTACATGTAACATACACAGGGACCAAGCCCACGGTCAATACAGTGTACTATTTTCATGCCGAAAATCTTTCGTGACGTGAGTTATGTTCTAGTGTGGAATGGAATGACTACACAGAAAATTGACAAGTTTATTTTCAACCTTCTGCTTCACAAGTCTTTTTTAAAGCATATATTTAAACTGATCTTAGCCCTTTTTAAAGACTGTCATGAATTTAATAACTAATTAGTCCCCTACTGGTAACAGAGGGGACAAATTTTGTGAGTCAAGAATTACTTTCTACCACAGTGATTTGAAAAGTTGTGCATGGCTTCACATCATAGAAATTAGGTTTGAACATCAGGCAGTTTTGTTGCCATTTTTGACAAAATTGTAGCAGTGCCAGTTGGCCTATGTAGACCTTTGACAATAGTTCTGTTCCAAACGTTTCATCGTATTGAATCCACATTGGTACAGAGCATCACCATGTGGTGAGTTATAGATCAAGTTTTAGTTTCGCGTGGTTTTGTATTTTGTTTTTGCCACTCTGTATGTTTTTGTGTTGTTTCAGGTGATAAAGTTGTTAATGGTGATAAGGAAGGGTCAGCTGATGAAGCAGAACCAGAAGAGGAGCAGGAGGATGAAAGCCAGTTCTATGACAAACAAAAATCTTTCTTTGATAACATCAGTTGTGAGGCCACAGAACGAGCAAAGGGGTAAGTATAGAAATGGAACAGGGGGTTCATAATGTCAGTAATCAATTGACAGTATTGTAACAGGAAATCCTGTGTTGTGGGAGTGATGTTCATGGACTTCAGCTTCCCAAAATATTCATTATGATTGTGTCACAAAGAACCTTAAAGCCACAGCATATAAGGTTCATAGACTGGTAGAGCACTAAAGACAGACCAAGGGATTCCTTGTTGGAAAAGTGTCATTCATAAATGCTGATATGGTCCTTTTTGCAGGACCCCTTTTGGCCTTGTCACTTGCTTTGATCGGCTGAAAATCTGAAATTATTTGGGTGATTGGAAAAATACATTAAAAGCTTTTACCTCAACTAAATGTGCATTGATTTAAGGTATTCAGAACATTATTGCATTTTCTTGATTTTGGTATGCCAAAATATGAATTTTGTGCCGTAACATGCAAAACTCAGTGATCGCATACTTCTGTTGTCTAGCCGCAATGTTAATCGCACAAGTTGGCGAGAAGAACGCAAGC
Organism: Acanthopleura granulata; assembly: GCA_016165875.1. NCBI lineage: Eukaryota > Metazoa > Mollusca > Polyplacophora > Chitonida > Chitonidae > Acanthopleura > Acanthopleura granulata. The sequence continues at coordinate 9,153,728 of JABBOT010000018.1, read as the reverse complement.
TTAATGCAGAGACGTTTGGTGTATCAGAAAATCGTCGAGGCTACCGGGGCCGAGGTGGTTTCAGGGGGCGAGGAGGATACTACAGGGGTAGAGGGCGTGGTTATCAAGGTAAGACTTCTTGTGTTTTAGTAAAAGTGTCACCTGCAAAAGGGCTTCACTCCTACGCTGGGAATGTTGTGCTAACCAAATAATTTTGGCTACCTGTGAGTGTCGCAGGTACAAGTAAGGTTTTGGTGGTCTCTGTCAGAAACCTGGAGACGGGTGTTGGTTTACATCAGGAGCTACATATATGATTTCCTCTACCTGTTCAGCTCAGGGATCTTGTATAAAGGGAAGATGCTTTGTAGGCATTACATTGTAAATATTTGTGAAATGAAATCACACAAAGGGAACATCACAAGCTTGGGGCCCCACTTGATACTTGTGCAAAGGTAGTCACTTTTGGTGAAGTGGGAGGAAATACAGAAGTGAAAACAGAAATTGAATCTACTTTGTGGAATGGTCGTAAGCAATCAAGATGTGTTATCAGGGGTGTATAAAAGTCATCTGGACCAACTGGTATTCAGTTAGTGGATTATATACAAAACTCAATACATGGTTATATTTATTCAATTTATGCTGTTTTTGGAAAGAAATATTAAAAATTTATTTATTAGATTGCCTGCCAGACAGGACTTGAAGCCGTTCAGATCCTGCGGTAAGGGTGGTGGAACAATTGACAAGGCATCGTCATTGATACAAACTGTAGAAGTGTACTTAATCTCTCTGAATCTTTAGCCCGTTTAAGATACCGGTAATTATAAAAGTAAAATTCCATCATCCGGGTTAGAGAGTCCCTGTATTTTTTGATTCTGTTTGTGTGTGGAAGTTTGAAATAACAACAACTGCAATTCATGCCGGTTATCAAGTAGTAATATCATACAGTTTGAAGACCAGCTTGAGTTCATGTATAGGCACTTATCATTACCTCAGTTAATGTGGAATGGTTAAGTACAAAAATATTTCAAGGTCTGTCAAAATAAAAAAATATTCAATTTTGATCAAAAGAAAAATTAAATTTCCTACTAAGAGTAGTGGTCGGTTGGTGGAAAAACAACTTCTGTGAACACTTGCTTCTATGAACCCCGGTCTAACCTAGGATGTTCGAATTTGTTTGCTTTTAGGTCGCGGTGGATCAGGAAGGGGTCGTAGAAATCAAGGCTGGGTAGACTATGATTATAACTACGAGGCAGCTGGTCTGGACAGAAAAGGTGCACCAAACAAGGTTAGTTCACAGAAGTAATGTTTCAGTGGCAAGCTATTAAAAGGACCACTGACAAAAATATAGATTCAGAGTTTTAATTTGGGTGGCACAGTCTGATGTTAGTTGAAGACTACTTGTATGGCACCAGTAGGGTGTGGGTATCTGTGTCACACGTAGGAAAGTTTGTACGAAACTTGCCTAAGGTCAGTGGTTTACACTTGGTACTCTGCATTCCCCTACCCATATAAACTGAATACCATCATGTAAGAGAAAAATTCCTCTGTGGCATTGAAAAGAACAATCAAACATATGACCTCCTCTGTGAAAAGTGTAAGCATGCCCGTTGTGGAGGCTGTGTGCTAGAAGTGTGATTTATTCTGTTTTTTTCTCTTCAGAGACCTGTGCAGACGTAGCTGTAGACTGTTGTCCTGTAGTTCTCCCATTGGCACTGGTGGGTTGATGCAGGGGAAGGAAGCCTGCAATCCATTCTCTTCACATCTAATTCCTTTGTCAGGCTGCATCGAACAGTGGAAAGTGTACCTGTAGAGCAGCTGCTCTGTTCATTCTCCTAATAGACCCCATGTCCAGCAAGACAGGATTTTTCAGCAAGGATTTGACCAGTGACTTGCAAGAAATGCCTGTATGGACACTTAGTCGGTCTGTTGTTTTGACAGGAATAGACTGTTCAGTTATGCCTTAAGGTGCAGATGCGATGAAATGTGGCGCAGCTGTTACGGTTTCGGCTCGTGATCGTTTGCCTCTTAAAAAGAACACTCAGCTTTTTTCCGTATGCAATCGAGATATTTGTTTGAAGAATTATTTCTTTGATCTTTGTGGTTAAGTTACATATCGTGTTCATTTCTGAGAGTTGTACGGACCATAGAAAAGTGTATTGTATTGAGCATTGTATGGAAGGTAGCATGATATCCTACTGGAAATAAGCCAGTTTCAGTACCAATGGAAATATTTTTGCAAATTTATTGGCCTTTAAAAGTGCACCTTTTAGGGCAACAGTTTAGGTCTTTCATCGTACAGTATGATGGGGATTCAATTCAAAGGTAACAGTGGAGGATAGCAATACTTGAGGCAGGCACTCCAAAAAACCTCCTAACGAAAAGCCCTTATCTGATTTATGCTCCGATACATATTTCACTTCAAAAATAGAGCCAGTTTCATCACAGGTTACAGCAGGAAACCTGGCTGACAATGATCGAATCTCATTCAATCATGTCTTCCAGGTTATTACCTTCCGCTTGACCAGTTTTGGCGAAAAGAGATCCCAGATCCAGGATAGCCTGCTCTTTCGTCTTAACATCTTCCTCAGTGTTTACATCTTTTTTCACTGAGAAAAACAGAAAGAAACAGAAAGTAGGGAACAGTTGTGTTAATAAAAAACTCTGCTCTCACAGTTATGCTTTTGTGACATTTAAAATTTACATTTGCTGTGTAGACAGTTCTCTTGTCTAAATGATTCTGCTTGAACTGCATCATATTCTCTACCATTTGACCAAACAGCAAATAACCTTTCACTAACCTAATTCCCATTAACTAACACTTTCCAAAATTTATACTGCCCAATATTTAGTACAATACTACACTCTGGACTTCGCTGCTGTCCGACAGTTACTTGATGGCGAAATCTGGTGCCTTGATAATCTAAAATGCTAAGGCGCATGAATGATTCAGCCTTTTCTTCCTCCACATTCTACATAGCCACTGAGAGCAAAGTTTGGCACTAACTGACTTTATTGATTTAGTCCGTCAAAACACTTACCAAGTCCATAAAGAATTTCAATTGCGCCTTGCTTATTTGTGACGCTAAGGGCTTGAGCACGCTCAAGTTCGGATGTCGCTTCTTCCATTTTCATGTTGATCGCCTTGTGAGAAAAGAACGAGTGTTATCATTGACTTGTACCTAGATGGAGAAGATGACTGACCGCAAAATACCGAAATGGAAATAAAACTGAACAAAAATTAGGTTTATTTTCTGATGTTAAATATTTCAATGAAGCTGTTCTTCTTAATTTATTAATTAAGCAACTTATTAGCATCAGTCATGTGAGTTGTCTTTGTTTTGATTACGTAGCGGGGTGATTCTTGTCAGGAAATTTTGTCCATTTCAGACTTATTTAGCTCCATGATAAAACCGGAAACGATTTATTATTTTACCTATGACCGCGAAACTTCTTGTCACATGGGGCGAATTCGGCCAATCACGAACAATCTTTGTTACGGCGGGAGCTATTTCGCGCGAATTTGTGGGAGTTGAGCAAGGCAACAAGACTGTGATAGCAAAATTTAGAAGAGCAAGAAATTGGAAAATGGGATTATTTTAATGTAGAGTGGTTTTCAAAACTGCAGAGAAGGTGAGGAATTTGTCATGATCAGATCTACAGCCCGTCATGCGCAGTATAAAGAAACTGATCATAATGTTGAAACAGTGTTTCTCACGATAGCATAGTGAATTAGACGTTGGTTGCAATGGATGCAATGTCCAACCGAGGTCCATTTACAAAACGAGGGGTATTTTCTTGTCCGTATTTAGACGCTGAATACCCTTTGAAATCAGAATGTTCCTCAGTCAACAATGATCAGCCGACGGGATCGCATGTCGCAGGGGTGTTAAAACGTCCATTTCCACAGTCCACAATGTTTAGTCAGCCATTAAGAGAACCCGGTAGTCTCAGTGATGTGGATTTTTTCGTTGCAGGATTCACACCGTTACATACGATAACTCGAAAGCAGAAAACTCCCAAAGTGTGGAGAATTTGTGATATACAAAGATGTCTAGCTATCAGCAAATGGTTAATTATGGGGCTGCTACCCAAAACAAGTGATGTGAACTTAACAGAAGGGTTTTAAAACTCCTGCTTTGTGCAGTTCCCTTGGTTAATCATTGTTGAATAAGGAACATACAGATTTTAAAGGCGCGGCATATCGGTAGCATACAATGTCTAATTCATTAGGCTGTTCTCAAGCAATTGTCAGGAAACTTTCTCAGATCGGGAACACCCTAAAGCCCAGAGTTAAAAACTCAGAATAGAGGTACCCAGGTATCTATAATCTGCAATTTTGGTAAAACTACTGATTCGATCGCACCAAACGTAACGACGTTGGAAAGATCAGATTCTAAGATTTCTAAATATGTTATATTTGTGTCTTTAACAACCGATTTTAGTACTTATATCCTGCCTGGAATGAAGTCGACTTCGGCGAAAGGCTGTGGCACGGTCAATGATAGCCAGCTTCGGCAGGGAAGGTATCATAACAAATTCAGTGGTGCTGGAAAGATCAGTTTCTAAGCTTTCTAACTGTACTATATTTGTGTGTTTAACGATGGATTTTTAGGGCTTAAATTCTGACCATAATGTGGTTGTATTCGTTGAAGGGTCACTACACACGGTCAATGAAGTCAGCTTCGGCTGTCGCAATTGTAACAAACTCAACTGGGTTGGAAAGATCAGTTTCTGAGCTTTCTAAACATACTATATTTGTTTGTGTAGCATTCAGTTGTAGTCCTTAAAATTGTGCCCAGAAGGAGGTCGACGGCGGTGAAACGCCATGCTAGTCAATGAGGCCAGATTCGGCAAGGGGGGTAATCGGAGTGAGTTATCTTAGTTTATGTCTCGTATACCCACAGTATTTTATGCGAAACATATTGGTTGAAAACCACAGTGCCAGTTAGGTGACTGGAGGCACAAGGGGTGGGGGAGGGGGGATTTTACATGAAATTATAAGACATGAGAAAGGAAATGTACATTTAGAAAAAAAAAAATGAGGCTGTTGGTAATGCTCCCAAAGTTATATTTATAAAAATTTATTAAGACTCACATATACTTTAATTGTAATTGTGATATTAAATGTGGTATTGGGGCCTCCAGGTTAGTGGGTTAGCACGCTAGTGCAATGACCGAAAAGGATCCCATCACTGCGGTTGCTATGAGTTCGTCCAGCTCATGCTGGCTTCCTCTCTGGCTGTACTTGGGAAGGTCTGCTCACAACCTGCGGATGGTTGTGGGTTTACCCCGTGCTCTGCACGGTTTCCTCCCACCACAACGCTGGCCTCCTTCATATAAGTGAAATACTCTTGAGTATGGTGTAAAGTACATATAAAATCAAATGAATACATAAATTAAATATGATGTTAATTTTAAGTAAAACATGTTTCCAAATCAAAATTTAAATTTAAACTGGATTATTAGTATTCATATACTTTCATTTTGTTTTATATTTTGTGTATTTATACACCGTTCAAATGTTAATTATAACTTTGACTAATTTCTCTTTAAAATTTGATTACAGTAAATTATTTCCGTCTTAATATTTTTCCATTAATGTTGCTGAAACCTTCTCTTCACATCACATTTCTAGTTATGCGTGTACTTTTAATGACAGCATTACGATCTACAAAGCCAGCTTGGGCAGGGAAGAACAGAAGCCACACAGTAGAAGCGATATTTGAGAAGCTTGGTTATACTACAAAACAACTACAGGTTCCAAGCTGACTTCATTGACCGTGTGTAGCTGCCCTTCACCAGCGGAGTTGACCTCGTTACGGTCAGAATTTAAGAACTAAAAATCGATAATTTAGATATAGATCTTTCTAGCCTTTGCTGAGCTTTTTATGATTGCAGCAGTCGTTTTCCCGTAATGGCTGTTTGTAGATACCTATCTTGCAAAAGCCTCATTGATCGTAATGGCGTTCCACCGCCATCGACCTCGTTCCTAACAGGATTTAAGCACTAAAATTAATTTTTAAAGACACAAGTATAGTATATTTGGAAAGCTTAGAATCTGATCTTTCCAATGCTGTTGAGTTTGGTGCGTTCGAATCCTTAGTTTTCCCAGTAATGGCCGTTCATAGATACCTGGGTTCCACTATTCAGGGTTTTCTTCATTGCGGGTTTTTCACTCCAGGATTTAGGCTGTCCCTTCAGGTCGTTTTGTACCCAGTTGTCGAGTAGTTAGCTACCAAAGTTATTTCGTAGCTGGGACATTTCCTGCTCTGTTAATTGATCGTGTAAACTTAACAAACCAAGCAATTTCAAGTCATCTATTGTTAGACCAGTGTCTCGTCAGAACTTTTTTATACACCTGTCGCATCACATCATTTTGTTGCACTCACATAACTGTGGGAATCGCGTATAATGCGAGGTTTGGGTACAAGCTCCGTTAAACTCCGTCCACAACAGGATTTTTTTTCACTTTGCAGACACCTTTCAGGATGGGTGGTAGGCATGCTTACCCAAGAAAGACTTGAAGACTCAAGACTTGAAAAAAATCAGGTCAAAATTAAAAAAGAATAAGCTTCATATGTAGAATAGTCCACTTACTATGTAATGCTCAGTTCATTTGACTTCAAATGTCCATTCTGTATTTCGGGAAGTGAGGAAACAGAACTGAAGCTGATGCCAAGTCACAGGAGGTTTCCACCTTTTCAAGGGGCCTAACTCATTCAGCAGAAAACAAATGGCATTTCAAGGCTACTGAAATTACTTCGCATTTAGGAGGACAGGCGAATTTAAATATGCCAAATCCACTATTTTTAAAGAAAATACCTTTTTCCAGAAAGTGGTGAAGGGCAGAGATCATTATCAGTGTGATCTTGATCAGATCGCTATGCCATAACCCTGGAGCTGTTAGAAATTAAGTTGTAAAAACTGGGCACAAAGTCTCAGCATTGTTGTTGTAGCACGCAATAGAATATAGTTGCATTTTGGGTGATGATACCTATATTTTGAGAGTGTTACGAAATTAGACTTGGAAGAAAGTTTGAGAGTGTTTACTTGGCTGAAAGCTGTCGCGTCATCAGCCATTACAAAGGAAAAGATCACGTGGTAGGCAGTTCACTTGTCCAGAGAGCCTGTGGCCTTAGTTGCAGGTGGCAGTGGACCAGGTAGGTTGGATACGTTACCCGAGGTAAATGCGCATTGATCAGAATACCTGAAAGTTTTCTGCTGCCTCGATCTGAGTTCAAGTTGCTTTATGCAAGTGACGTCACATTCTAAACCCGAAATGTTATTGCTGTATGAGAATTAGTGGAAAAATTTTAGTAACTTTGGCCACATTGTCAGCTGCCATTTTTAATAATCTGATGAACAACAATGGCTTTTTCTTCACTGAGGAAGTCCTTTCCACTCATTTCCACTTGCTGTGTCCAGTTCTGGTAATTGAAAATGGTCACCAGGTGGCGCCATGTTGCAGCACAAATAGATAAGACAGAGATCTGCAAAAGGGGTGGACTCTCAAATTGCCTACCACCGACATGAAGCGATATTCTTCCACAAGAGATATTAGGTATTTGTCGCAAACTGTTTCTCCAATTGACCTCGTAATTATTAGGCGCAATTTCACAATATTCTCAAATAGTGTGTCATTTTTAACACTCACACATTCTCTATTCTAGTGCACGAAACCTTAATGTCCCGAAAAAAATGTAGCTTGAGATAACGGTCTAAGGGTGGCTTATATTTACCCACACGCGGGAACCGCTGGCTATCCTGAACCCGAGGACTATGTGGACCTGATACAGGTATAAGGCTTGTAAGGTTCTACCCCAGTAGTTCAGTTCTACTGCATGCACATTAGATTCTTCCTGAATTCACATAAAGCACCTTAATTCCGAAAATTGAAATATTTGCACACATTTTGCCACAATTGCTACTTAGCATTACCTCACTGTTCTCAAGTAAATCTTAGCCGAAGTAGGCAATACCTCCAGCCAGCGCATCTGGCCATGCGTTTTAAATCTCTGTCAAAGAGGCGCGCATGCTCATTGCGGCTTGTCCTACCCATAATAAACAAATCTGTGACTTCAATCAATTTGCATGAAGGTCAGCCACGGATGCCCAATCACAGGGAGCAGCAACAGGGTTTATTTAGGTCAAGTTATCAACAACACACCTGAACCTAAGTCACTGATGTGAATTATCTTGGATTTACTGGTCGTAAAGGCAACAGCGTTTGAAAAACTTAGGCAGAAGAAATGGTAATGTTTTGGTGAACATATTTTATCTCAGTTTTACCTGGTTGATGCATGTCTTGATTTGGATTTTCACTACCATGATTTTAACCAGCATAGCTCCTCTGCTGTGATCTATGCCTTGGCTGGGCTTGAAGGTACTTGTAAGTTGCAGGATGGCGAGTACATATCTCAGTGAGATTGAAGATTGTAGAGAGAGAAAAGAAAAAAAAAGCATGTGCATTAGAGGGACTTGTAAGCTGTGGTTGACAACTGACAACTCTTGACAAGGACGCATTGATATCAGTTTTCTTTTATGTCATTTGGTTAATTCTTTGAAAAATCGAATACTCCAAAAATTCCAACACTGGCATATGAAATAGACAAAATATCTGTTAACAGTTTGAAACTGTGGCTGATGTATGCAAGATTATTCAAGCCAAGTGGTTATCATGCTTGTGTGGGAACCTTGCACCGAAGTAGTTGCTTGCTGTAGGTTTCTGGAGGAGTGCGTAAAACTCCAGTGGAATAAGAAAATAAATGAATGTGTTCATATTTTGGTGAACAAACTGATTTTCTTTTTTTTCTCAGGGCTTGTAATACCATGACTGCCAGAGCTGAGGCTAACTTGGTGTCACTGCTATCAACATTAGAATCCAAGACAGCTAAGCGGGATGACAAGATTGAGGCTTATGATATCATCTGCAAGTAAGTTGGGATGTTGAAGAAAAACTGAAGCTTTGCTTCTGTCATAACCAGTAGACCAGTCAGATTGAGGTCTTAATCAATTTCGGCAACAGGTTTTTGTTGTTTTTTTTCAGCAAGGGTGAGGGAGTCGTAAAGTTCCTTAAAAGGGGCAGTGGTTTACTTGGGTTATGTGTATTCCACCAGTAAACTTGACTGCCAGCACCAGGGACATATCTAGAGCCATTTTAGTTCTGGAAAACATTTGGGCCCCCAAACTGTTAGGCACCTCAACTATTCAAGCTGTTTTAAAACTAAGAAGTAAATTGAACGCGGATATGATGATATACCCACATAAAGTTTAGTCATGCAAAAATATATATCTGTCATTAGCATGTATGCTTGAACGCCTTCAGACATTCACATGTATGCTTGAACGCCTTCAGAAAGCAACACTGAGTTATAGCATTTTCAGTCAGAAAATTTGTTAATACATACTCACGTTGCCACTTAGGAAGTTTGTGACCAGAACCTATCATTTTTGGGAGTCAGAAAGTGAAGCACATGGAGATCTACAAGACTTGAAATAACGCATGCCTAAGTGCATGTGAAAAATGGCCAGTGCGCCCAGCTTTTTTATGTGATGTGCACAGCTTGCAACTAAATATTTTGAGGCAGAAAACAGTAAATAACTATTGTCCAGCAGTATTGGATTTTAATATCATTCTAAGCAAGAAAAGTTTTCCTGTAGAAGCATACCTGATTAACAGACTTCTGCACAGTATACATTTTCTGAATAATCGAATGTAAAAGAAGTTTTAGATATCGTGAAGTAAATGTACCTCCATTACAAAAGAGCAACTGCTAAGTTCATGGACTTTTCAAGTGTAAATACTTGTTGGTAGTGGAAGCAATATTTCGGGTATTTTTCTGGTGAAAACAGTCATTATTGAGAGAAGTGAAAACTTCAGGTTTAGTTATTCCCCTTCCTGCTGTATTCAGCAGTGTGTAGAAGATGGCCTAACCTTGGTGAAATAACAACAATGCCATGACCTGCCGATTAGACCTAACAGAAATCCACAGAAGTGGTCTAACATTCTTGTATGCTGACTTTCATGAGATAATGCCTGAAAAATCATGTTTGCTATACAGTATACTGGACAAAAAGCACGGCATATTTTACAATGCTTTTCAGGGTGGTTACATTGACATTTAAAAAAAATCATCCAGGGAGACAAATGTAGGTAGTATTAGGTCTGTAAATAAAGTTTCCTCCCTTAAAACATTTAATCTTTTCACCTGTAAATTTAATTTCTCTGTAATAAATTAGATGATGTCACTTGCACCTGTCTAATGAGTGTGCAAAAAGTCTGGCTCCTCCTCTCATAGTATGTTACTCAAATTTATGGATCATAAGGCTGCATTTAAATAAACTAGTTCTGCAAATTGTTATTTTGCTGTATATTTTCTTGCGGGAGCAATTACATTTTGGACCCTAAACAGTATATTTCACCTTCAAAGTTACATTTATTTAACATACATAAATTATTTGTGCATGTAATTTTCAGCTGGGGCATGTACTTCTGAAAGATAGGTGCACAGTGTTCATAAAGTTTTTTAGAAATGTTGCGAGACTTGATCAGATAAGGACGTTTCAGAGGGGGTCAAAATTGGTGTCGATTTATTTAAGTAATTTCAGTTTTAGTGTGTACTGCCACAATCTTTTTTCTTTTATTGGAACAGGTAAACTCTATGGCAACATTGCCATTGTAGAGCACAATGTAACTAAGTCTTGATAGATGGCTCAGGTCATTTTTTGACAATAACATTGGTGTGTTGTTTGCAGGCTCTCTTTTGCTCCGTGATACAATAGATCGGAAATTCCATTGATTCGGTCAGGCAATCATCAAACAGAATGTTTGTTGCAGGCAATATGGCCCGCTCTCGAAATTTCTGCTGACTCCAACTTTTCTCTTCACAAACTCTGAGGACTTTATTGGACAAAAATAAAAACTCCAGGAAACTCCTTGAAAATTCTGATTCTGAGAGGAGCACATCATTCCTTTTTTTCTTAAAACATGAGAAATTTATTGCGTGTAGCTAACCTTTTGAAACAAATTATTAACGTTATTCGGCCAGTTGATCGTTGTTAGTGTTGCATTACATATGGCCCAATTTCAGTGACCCAGCTGCACCAACAATACACATGTTACTTTGGCTCTAACAACAAACTTGGTCATTACATGTTGCATAGGGGGCGTGTTTTACCTTCTATTCATTAGAAGGTAAGCATATAGCTTGCAGTGTAAAAACCACTCATTGTAAAAAAGGCAATGGTTAAAACAAAGTTTAGCTCTGTGGAAGCGACATCGAAGATGGCATGGTTGTAGTCCACACCTTTCTCTTGCTGGTAAGTCAGGATTGTAGCATTTACAATATTATAAGGTTTACAAAGCACAGAGTGGTTAAAACCTCCTGGATTTTCATATTATTATCTCCTTATGTCTTTCCATTATTATTTTTTTGAGGCTTGTGGTCGGGCCGGGTGGTGAAATACACAGATGTTGCATCCATTATTATACTTGTTCATATAGCCTAACGTTCCTATGGTCCCCAGATGATCCTTGTCAGCCTTAACAGGCTGAATGTTTCTGACAGCTGCTGATCAACAATTTCTCTCCTTTTAAGCCACACACTTTTGCAATGCTTTATTGTTGCAAGGAGTGGTTTTGTGAAAATAAATTCACATAATTTGTCATCGCTTAATTCTTTTAAGGTGTCAGATGCCTACATGGTACTGATGAATTCTTGAGCTGTGTCATCCATTTCAAACATTGTGGTCATGTTTAGTTTACCTCACTTTCCAGATGCAAATTCATGTTTAGTATAGTGGAAACTGAAACCTACTACGTAGTCAGTAACATTTCTTGGCAAAGCCAAGTTCTGATCTGTTTCGTCCAATTTTGATAAAAATATGTCGTCTTTGTTCTGGTGTAGATTTGACCCAGCTTTTCTGTCAGCTCAAAGAAGCATGTCTTGCTTTCACAATTTAATGCTTCTGGAATGCTTTTTTCCAGATGCCAGTTTTGATGAAAACCCAGTGTTGAAGTTAGCTCAGACATATGTACAATGCACTAAAGCATTCGAATCCAAGAAATGACCACATGAAAAAGAGTGTTAAACAAAACGTGGGTTGTAAGACTATTGTATACTTTATGGTTCTACAATTGCACTACGCAATAACCAGATTCCTTTTAAAGTGGTCAGGTTCTTGTTTCTAGATATGGCCCTGATCACATGTGTGAAACATTGTCGAGTAAGGTACACTGGTTAGTATTTCAGAGATTGGCCACAAAAATGGCCAAGCATAATCTTGAAAACCTTGAAATCTTGTCCATAATATTTGGTCTGTTTATGACAGACATGCACAATAATTCAAATTATTCTGTTTTGTATGAGGATTCAGTGTGTAAACAGGAAAGCTAAAAAGTTCAGTGTTTAGGAGCATGGTAAATGAAGGAAGCAAGAGATAAGTTGTCAGGGTTGGGCTGTTAAGTGTTGAATGAAAGATTCTGGAAAAGTTCAGATGAAAAACAGGTTGATATTGACTTTTCATTCAGCTGACGGACCAAATCTGATACAGACTCGTGCCATTGACGTTTGTAAACCCCTGCAGTCACACATTGGTTTGGTCAAGTTTCTATGTATCTGTTGTAGGAATTTAAAAGAGGAGGAGTTATCACTCTTTGCCCAAGATGTCACGGCCGAAGCTAAGCGCATGTTGACAGTCCTTCGGAACGATATTAGGACAGAATGGGACAGCGTGGCCCAGGGCGCTCTTCAGGTCCTTGGGTTTTGTCTGCACGATCCAGATACCGTCAGGATGTTGTCTGCCGTGGAGGTGAAGGGGGTGTTGGCAGATCTCTGTGACTGTGTGGAGAAGACAGTGGATAAGCTGACATGCACTCGGGCCCTCTGGTGTCTGTCCAGGCAGTGCCTACCTCCCCACCAGCTCACGGTACAGGTCAGGATGAATCAGAGCAAGCTCACCTTGAAACAAAAAGCTCACCTTTTAAATAAAGTCTCTGTCTCCTCATTTCAGTCCATTTCATGAGTCCAAGTACAATTTCCATGCGTTTTTTTATACATTGTTTTGTACAGTGAATAAATCGAATTGAAGTATTGAAGTTTAAAGGAGTTAGCTGATTGGTTGATTTCCGCTGATTTTAAAAGAACTCAAGATATTATTTGGGCCAAATCTCATTGATTTACTAACTGGGGGTAGGCAGGTTAGATGAATTTTCAGCTGACAAAGATGGGTTCTCTTCCCTGTATTTGTTAAGCTGCTAAACACTCCTCATTACAGAAGATACAGGAATAACACCTCTTGCAAATTTACTGTGTAGGAATACAGTTTTCCGATGCTATGAAAAAACTGTCACGCCCCTGTGCTTCAGCTCGCTTAGTATGGTCCACAAACTCCACTGTGGAGCGTCAGCCTTCATTTGGATTTTCTTTAGTGGGTGTGTGTGTTTCGGGGGGGCGGGATTGAGAAAGAAAGTGTGAAAAAACATATTTTGTAACAGCTTGAAATGGACTTTTTGATGATGCACACTTTAAATCGTTGATAGGTAGTCTTTTTCTTTTTGAAAATGGCCCCAGTTCTGAAAATATAGTTGGACCTTCAAAGTAATTACGACATATGAAGTTTGTTTTGATTGATTTTGCTCCTAAGTTCACAGTGTTGCATGTTTTACAGGTGGATGCCATCCTGCTTTCTGTTACACATGCCTTGGACCATTGGAAAGGCCAGTCCATAACAGTGGAGTTTGAAGCAGTCAACACTATAGCCAGGTATAGCTTTGAAGCAGCCAACACTGTAGCAACTACAGCATTAAAGCAGTCAACATTGTAGTCAGGTATAGCTTTGAAGTAGTCAACACTGCAGCCAGGTATAGCTTTGAAACAGTCAACTCTGCAGCAAGGTGTTAGTTTTAAAGCAGTCAACACTATAGCAGGTACATCAATGAAGCAGTCAACACTGTAGCCAGGTATAGCTTTGAAGCAGTCAACACTGTAGCCAGGTATAGCTTTGAAGCAGTCAGCACTGTGGCCAGGTATGGCTTTCAAACAGTCTACTCTGTAGCCAGGTATGAGTTTTAAAGTAGTCAACACTATAACAAGTACAGCATTGAAGCAGTCAACACTGTAACCAGGTATAGCTTTGAAGCAGTCAACTCTGTAGCCAGGAATAGCTTTGAAGCAGTAAGCACTGTAGCCAGGTATAGCTTGGAAACAGTCAACACTGTAGCCAGGTATAGCTTTGAAGCAGTCAACTCTGTAGCCAGGTATAGCTTTGAAGCAGTCAACGCTGTAGCCAGGTATAGTGCGAAAGCAGTCAACACTGTAGCCAGGTATAGCTCTGAAGCAGTCAACACTGTAGCCAGGTATAGCTTTGAAGCAGTCAGCACTGTGGCCAGGTATGGCTTTCAAACAGTCTACTCTGTAGCCAGGTATGAGTTTTAAAGTAGTCAACACTATAACAAGTACAGCATTGAAGCAGTCAACACTGTAGCCAGGTATAGCTTTGAAGCAGTCAACTCTGTAGCCAGGTATAGCTTTGAAGCAGTCAACGCTGTAGCCCGGTATAGTGTGAAGCAGTCAACACTGTAGCCAGGTATAGCTCTGAAGCAGTCAACTCTGTAGCCAGGTATAGCTTTGAAGCAGTCAACGCTGTAGCCCGGTATAGTGTGAAGCAGTCAACACTGTAGCCAGGTATAGCTCTGAAGCAGTCAACACTGTAGCCAGGTATAGCTTTGAAGCAGTCAGCACTGTGGCCAGGTATGGCTTTCAAACAGTCTACTCTGTAGCCAGGTATGAGTTTTAAAGTAGTCAACACTATAACAAGTACAGCATTGAAGCAGTCAACACTGTAGCCAGGTATAGCTTTGAAGCAGTCAACTCTGTAGCCAGGTATAGCTTTGAAGCAGTCAACACTGTAGCCCGGTATAGTGTGAAGCAGTCAACACTGTAGCCAGGAATAGCTTTGAAGCAGTCAACGCTGTAGCCCGGTATAGTGTGAAGCAGTCAACACTGTAGCCAGGTATAGCTCTGAAGCAGTCAACACTGTAGCCAGGTATAGCTCTGAAGCAGTCAACGCTGTAGCCAGGTATAGTGTGAAGCAGTCAACACTGTAGCCAGGAATAGCTTTGAAGCAGTCAACACTGTAGCCCAGTATAGGGTGAAGCAGTCAATACTGTAGCCAGGTATAGCTCTGAAGCAGTCTACTCTGTAGCCAGGTATTAGTTTTAAAGCACTGAACACTACAGTAGGTACAGCAATGAAGCAGTCAACACTGTAGCCAAGTATAGCTTTGAAGCAGTCAACACTGGCCTAGTGATTAGTGTGGGGGTGCGTTACAAGAAACATTTCATAAATGCAGGCATTGCGAGTTCAAGTCCATCTCAGACTGGCTTCCCAAAAGCTGGCTGCCATCGTGTACATGTGAGTGGAATATTCTCAAATATGGTGTGAAATGCCAATCAGATAATCAAAGAATTGAATAAATGCATAAATAAGTGGATTGCAACTATTTTCTAGGCTGCAGGATCAAGTGCCGAAGGAGATGGGGGAGGCATACCTCAGCTGGGCCAAACTCCTCTTCCCTCTCCTGGTACACAATGCAATCAAGGTGAGAGAGAAGGCATTCTCTGTCTTACAGAAAGGACCAGCCACGATCCAGACAGAGAAGGAGTTTACCACATCACTGATTTCAGATCTCAAGTTGGTGAGTGATCAAATAGATTTAGGCTGGATGTGTTGTTGGTAAAGTGTTCAAAAGCAAAGCTCTGGCCTCCGTGGCTCAGTCGGTTAGAACGCTATTGCAGTGCAATGACCCAGGAGTCTCCTCACCAGGAATCTCTGCCCGGTTTCCTCCCACCATAATCCTGGTGTATAATGTATAAGTGAAATTCTCCTGAGTGCGGCGCAAAACAACAATTAAATAAATAAACAAATAAAAGCAAAGCTGACCTGTGACTTGCCAAAGGTTGGTGGTTTTCTTTCGTCGTCCACCCGTAATACTGACAAGTTCTTGAGTATGGCTTAAAATAGCATCTTGAATAAAACAAAACATAAATAAGTGCATCACTTTCCATTTGAGCAAATTTGAGCCAGTTTAAAAACCAGAGTACCGTAATTCCGCAACATTTTCGCAAGGAGCAGGGGCAGGTTTAGTTGACATCACAACTCAACAACATGACCTCAGGGTTTCCAAAATTAAAAGAGCTTGCTGCGAGGAGGAGGAGGACTGATTTATTTTCACACCACTGAGCACTTTCCAACAGACTGCACAACGGGCGGCACGGGTATAAACTTTGCCCACATGCAGGGCTATGATAGACAGGATCTCCGTCCTTGACTGGTACCACCACGGTATGTCACAGGATTAACCTGAGAAGTGATAAGGCTGACTGCACAGCCATCCGAGTTTAATTCACTCTTTCATGAAATTCCCTTACATTCCTACCGTACGTGATGTGTATCGAGGTTAATAGAATTCATTTTCGTACTTCCATCTGTCTAACATTACTGAACACTCTTCTTATTTTCTTCATATTTCTGGTCTAGGAGTTCACAGTAGGAGTGAACGCTTCTTATCACTAAAACTTGGCCTGAATGTGTTCCATCGGCAGCAATATTTAAAAAAGTAAGAGATACTTAACATGCAAGACAAACTGGATTGTTTTTGAGGTCCTGTGAAATAGTTATACCATTCAACCATTAACATTCAAACAATTGATTTAGAAGAATTTATCCCTCCGTGACATAATAGCGTCTGATGTCACTGGTACATGTATTTGTAATTTGAAAACTTGAATTATAAGTAACCATGACAAAATCGTCTAACTGTTCACGCAGTCGCGGTACTGATCGCTGAAAGCTTTTTTATATAATTTTCAAATTTGTATAATAGGGTAAAAAGTAAAAGTGTTTCTACAGTGATATTTACTGGGATTTTTAAATATCAGCATTTACAAAATTAAATTTAACAGTAACTAACAAGAAGATTCGGTATAATTTCTCATTATATCGCCTAGGCTAGGGAACAGTAAAAGTGCATACACACAGTGTGACGAAGTTTGAAAATCCCCGTGTGTGTATATTAGAGTGAAATATCATGTAAACAGATTGACCATAATATTGTATATCCATTTTTCTCTGTGCCAGCAAATGTCTTACACCTGAATCAAATGTGCGCTGAATTTGTAGACTGACCCTTCATACAGTATTCATGTATGTAGGTTATAATTTTAGGGAGAAGATCTGAAGGGGTGAAGGCAGGGGCTTCTGATCATGGGAACATGATGTAGGGCCTCCAGTAACCAAAACAAAGTTGCAAATTCAGTACAATCTCAGAAGGATTCAGTGTTTGCAAGGGATGGCTCTTTGCTCAAGTGTTCTTTGAACTTGGTTGAACTCCTCATCTCACATCAGCCACATCTAATGATGTATGTTACAATACTCGCAAAACATGGGCTGGCCTATACAGGCCCCAATTTCTGGGCTTTCCTAAGGGCACCCACTCTTAAAATTATCACGAAATCCTCAGGAAAAAAAAATAGCAACAGGCTTGCAAGGATTTCCTTGATGACATCTGTAAATCGAGAGACTACGTATATTGGATGACTTCTTGACAGGTAATTTGCATAAGAATGTTACTGGCGCAGCCGCAGGCAGAAAACATCGACATCTGTGACAGTTGATTTTGTGGGAATTACTATATTACAAATAGGCCTATATAGAATTGACTGTATGTGAAAATGGATTTGGCAGTGTTTATAGATGATTCAGGCAGGGTGTACCTCTGCAAAAATGAAACATTGTCACTGTTTATGTTTTAAAGGTAAGATGAGGTCCAGAACACAGGCGACCGTTCAGGAAAACTTGCAGCCAAAATTACGCGTCAGGTAGTAAAACAGATAATTTTTTCCTGTGACAGTTGTGGGTTCGAAAAGTACTCAAGGGATATTTCGTGTACCGGTATACAACATACAGAACACCAACATGACGACGAACAAACATCGGCAACATTTTATCCTGATATTTTTTGACTGATTAATTATTAAATACCAGTGAATTATCACTCAACACTCGAGATCTTCACTTGGTGTTCAGATGTATGCAGCATGTACCTGGTGATAACTGTCTCTGTTTGACTTTTCACTCTTACATGAGCTGTAGTGGGTCAAAACTCTGTAAACTGCTATCAAGAAAACTACACGTACGACTGTGTATAACTGCTGCTCCCGATTCCGGCATTGAGCTAAAGTACCTTGTCATCAGTCTGTTATAATATGATGTGAAGTCATTAATTTGACGAATGTACTGAAAAAATGTACTGCCAGTGTAATTAGAGATCTGTCGGAAAATTTCTTCACAAATATCAAGACAGAGTGACTGCTTTTTGCCACCTACTACCCAAGACAGAGAATGCAGACATGGTCACTTGGCTGTGCTTGCTGGCCGGCCAGTGTTGTACACAGCCTACAACCGGTAGCACATACTAGATCCCCTGGAGCGCGGCATGTGTCTTTGGCTCATGTGTCTTTTAACTCAGCCTCCCCATTTGACAGGCCACAAGTGTACCGAGCTATTGGGCGGGGAACCGCTTGCCTAAAGGTTGCGGAATTACGGTAATATTGATCTGGATTAAGACAATTTAACGTCTAACAATTCGTTAGACTGTGTCTGTATTCAGAGGAACATGTATGGCCAATGTTGTCCACACACAGGGAAATGCCATGGATTTTGCTGCATTTTAATTGTTCTGGGTTTTGTTCTGTAGAAATGGATAGCAGAGCTGACAAAACTGTTCCAGTCCAAAAATGAGAGATATGTGTTGTCTGTGTGGTCCTTCATTGTACGGATTCTGGGAAAGGTGAGATACTTGTGAAGATTGTGTGAGTTAGGATTGCTTTGGTCGTGAAATGAAAAAACCTCAGAAGTTATAAATAAATTTCCCATCTTGAATTGTCATGGAAAAGCCCTGAATTTTTCAAGACATTTATGAAAAAGTCATTTATTTTATTTTCTTTGAGATTCAACATTTGTGGATTGTTAGGATGTATTCCTTACTTGAGCAGTTACAGATGGAGTTTTGTATCCCCCTTTAGAATTCCAGTTTACACATACATGGTTTATTAGTGTATTATTGGTTGTTAGATTTTGTATGGTAGAGGTCACGAGTTATTGTCAGATTTATTCATGTGTTTCAAAACTATTTTTGGCGACTCTGCTTAGCAAACTCAGTCATGGATGAAATTTTATGTCATTTAGGGTATTAAATAAAAACTATGATCTTACATTACTTAAGTTTGCAACTAACATCCCATACCACACTGTCCTTTCCTGTATTATATAAGTTAGAGGCTATCGGTAGCTAACAAACTTCATGCTGCATGCTTCGCTTAAAGCTCATTAGGCAGATATGTACCCCTTCTAATGAGAGAGAGGTGTGAATTGGTTTTAGTTGTCCGATACCAATATAGGTAGCGGCTGCTTTATCTGGCTTCAGTGAGATATTAACCTTGTTCCTTGAGGTAACTTGACTGAAGGCCACTGTTGGTTCGTTAGTATCACCCAGACTATGTGAGAAAATCCCTCAGGGCTTATAGAACTGAAACGAAACTAGCGAATGTCAAGACTGTGAATTTTTGATCTAACAACACATTACAAGCAATTTCCTATTGCAGATAGAAAAAACACTTCCAGTTTTCACTCGAGACTGAGGTCCAATAATCCATTCACTGTAAGAGACAAAAGTCTTGGCCAGAACTAATCCCCTTATTGCGTCGGAGTCTGAGAGTTCCGTTCATCTCAGAATAGGGTTTTAAGGTTTGTTTCAGAACCAAAAGTAACATTTAATGCCCTCCGTTTGCCTGAAGAATTGCTTTTATCCTGCAAAATTTTAAGGGCTTGTACATGTGCAATATTAAAGTAATCTTTTTGTCTGTGTTTTACAGTCAAACGATGAATCTGAAGTTGTTGTTTTGCATCGCCTTACTCACGAGCCTGTACCCTTTTCTGTAGCACCTAATTAATAAACCTATGTCATTGTTTTGAGCAGGTATTGCACAGTGGGAATTTCATTAACCATATCTTACCCCTGGTGGAGTTGGGCTTTAAGAGTACCTGCCCTCAGGTGAAGTGTGAGGCCTTCCAGGCCTGGAAACACCTAATTGAAAACTTTGCCCTCAATCCAGGTAAACTGAACAACTGTATTTAGACTTCAGTATTTGATCTGTCCTGCTGTTTATTTCTCCTGTGGTGATTGGAGTCAACTCTGTATGTGTTCTGTAGCTTTAGAAATCTGCATTTGTCATTTACACTATTCATGTGTGTGTTTCTGTATTTTAGTTCCAACTGAACAGGTTTCTATTTCTTGCATGCACTTTATCATTTTTATTTAGATATCACGTAGTGAGAATTATCACTTTACCACACATAGACAAAGAATATTCAAAATCTTAGAGATGAATCTTAAATTATGCCTTTAATATAAGCCCCCAAAAGGATAATATAGGATTTAGAGTAAAAAGGGACTACAAGTGGAAAGAAGTAGAATTTTGACAAGATCTGTGGGTAAAAGTTGGCCGTGTTTTTGTTTCAGACATAATATGCGATGCAAAGCGTGTCAAGCTGATCATGCAGGTGTTCAAGATCAACAATGCCAAAGTGCTGTCCGTGGCGGAGAAGAAGGTTGCGGTTTGGTGGCAGTTTGCTCGTAGTCTAGGCCCCAAATTGTCTTTGTACTTCGATCAGGTAAATACATCGTGTAGAATTAAGAAAACTTTACATCCAGTTGTGCTGGAAATGCCCTGTAAGTCATTTTGTAAGCTTTGGCAAGTCTTTTTCTAGGCCTTGTGAATGTTGGTATGATCAGCTTTACCTATACTGATGACCTTTTAGCACATGGTTGTGAATTCTTTGGGAAACAAATGGGTTTTGAATGCCCTTACCCGCCCTACAAGTGATACGCCCCTCCCACATGCTTGACATTTTTACTGCAATTAGTGATACAAAAGAAAATCAATGTTTACTGCACATGCCAAAATTGGGAAGTTAATGACACAGTCCTGGGGTGGAAACTTTGAGGGGCAACCATGATATTTGCCTGGAAGAAATCTAACGGGTCTGAGACATGCAGACAGGTGGTGATTTTAACCCCTGCAGTCCATCTCAATGGTCATGTAGTAACTTTGAAGTCCAGTAAAAAATATGCTGATTAAATGTTTACATGTGCCCAAGAACAGACTGGATATAGTACGCGTCATCTCTGATAATTCCAAATATTGTCATCATGATTTTTTTGTATATTTTTTCTTTGAATTTTTCACAGTGAATAAAATATAAATTTAGATGATGCATACTTTAGCTGAAAGTGGTCTTTTCTTTTTAAGGCCCCAAAGTCACTGTAAAAGATGTGCCTAAAATCATAATGCAAGATATGCCCAAAATAACAATAGAGGGTGTGCCCAAAATAACAATAGAGGGTGTGCCCAAAATAACAATAGAGGGTGTGTCCAAAGTCACAATAGAGGGTGTGTCCAAAGTCACAATAGAGGGTGTGTCCAAAGTCACAATGGAGGGTGTGTCCAAAATCACAATAGAGGATGTGTCCAAAATCACAATAGAGAGTGTGCCCAAATTATGGTACAGGGATTGCCCAAAATCACGATATTGGGTGCACCTGAAATCAAAATGTCTGCCCAAATTAATGTACATGTAACACTCCATCTTTATCCTCTCAGGTGTGTGTACCCCTCCTGCAGATGTGTGTCGGCTCCGCCAAGTTAGGTGGCAATGTTGCCCAGAGCCTGACCACGCCCACCTTCTCCAGGGTTGGTAAGTACCAGACTCAGCTGTCCACTTTGGGAGCAGGGTTTGGCCGTCATGGTTTTAATAGGACTGTAGGTCACAAAAGCTTTTCTCTGATGCTCTTAGACAGGTGTACAACTCCCACTCTAGCGTTGTTTTGTGAGGCTTTGGTGAGAATGAGAGGGTGACGAGCCTCGTGTGTTTGCTTGTCGTGTCTTCCATTTGTTCAAGATCATTTGTCTTCCACCAATGTGGTGTGCGTGTCTGTATGTTTCGCAGTAAAGTCCATCAGTAACTTGCCAGAGACCGGTGGTTCCTGGCACTATCGTTTCCTCCACCTAACCGCCATTGTATTCTTGAAATACTCACGAATATGGTGTTAACAATTAAGCAGGTAAATGAGCAGAATGATAGTGAAGGTACAATACCTGTAGAAAAGACCCACTGATTCCACGTCGTATTTACAGGCATGTTGACTGCAGGCACGAGCCCAATCACGCCGCGACTGAACCTGTCTAACCCCGGCTCCCAGCTTCTGACCTTCCCCTCACTGCAGCTGAAGGGGTGTGAGGTGCTAGCACAGCTCCTGGGGAAGATACCCCCGGATGAAGACATGCCTAAAGTCCAGTTTTCCATCGGTAAGCCGTGACACGTCACAGGTGTACTAGGGCTTATGTATGATTGAACTTCCGCTAAATGATATGTCCTTGTTAGTCACCTTAAATAAATAAAATGGCCTGTGTCTAAATTGCACATTTTGCCTGAACCTGAGAGTTCTGTGGATGTCGTAGAAAGGTGTTTTGAAGCCCACGCAAAGCTTAATGTGGATTTAATGACTTTGCATGACATTTATTTACTGCTAAAACTGCATTATTCAGGTGAGTTTTAAGGTAAGCACAGTAAATATATAAAATATAAATTGATCAACTCTCACGGTATTTAGAAAGAGTCCACATGATTGAGGCCTGCATGTTTTCTCGACAGAGCCGCTGGGTACGGAGGTCATGACGGGACCGTCCTTCTTCCTAAAACAGTCCTCCACCATTTTGTCCTGCGCCAAGGAGTTGTTGATCAGTCAAGGACAAAATATACAAGGTTTGAAGACTTTCTGTGTGCCTGGTTCTTGAGTGTCGAGAAGTGGTTGACTGATTTTAGTCTCTTAATGTCAGGTAGTAAGGTTTTTATGATTGGATTTGTGTTCCTGTTATAAGTAGAAGGATTGTCTGCTTATTGACACATTTGTTTGGAAACATTGGTTGTTTTGCAGTGGGATTAAGTCATTTGCATACTTCCTGTGCATATAGCAACTGTGAACAACTAGGGAGTGGGCTGTGGTGTAATGGTTAGAAGTGCTTACATATCATTTGCCAGGACACAAGAGGTGTGGATTTAAACCTTGCAGTAGACGAATTTGTAGATACCCCCCCCCCCCGCCTTCCCCCAGCTGTCACTGTTTATGCACCTTTTAGTGATAATAATGGGTCTACAATTGCTAGTGTGGCTGTGTGTGCAGTCTAACATTGTCCTGCACTAGTGGGGTGTGGGAAAGGTTGTCAGTGACTTGCCAAATGTTGGTGGTTTACTTCTGGTACTCACGTTTTCTCTGGACATTCAGCTGACCGACATCATATAAGTGATTAATTCTTAATGATGGTGTTATACAACAATCAAATTGATAAAATAAACAATAATAAAACAAAACATCCTAAAGTTTTCATTATAAAACCAATTTTTTAGCTGAAACAATGTTGTGTTCCAAATAAGGATTCATCTCTACATTTGTACTGTAATAATGGTGCTGTTTTCTCTCACCTCCAGAGGGACTGCTGTGTCACATCTGGTACTCACTTGTGGCTCACGTAAAGAATGTTGTGGAATCCGGGGCCAAGTCTGAGAGCCGAGACGTCCTTACCTCCTTCCTGAACACATTCCAGTTGATCCTTCTCAGCGAGGCCGTAGATTACAGCAAGGTGCTGGTGAGTATCCAATACCCTCGTATCTCAAGCCTCATGGAAGCCTGAATTTGAGTAGTAGCCACATCATCTCACTGAAATCAGATCCACAGTTCTGGTTGTGCTATGCCTCTCAGCATCTGACATTGGGTCATTGTTTATTGTCTTCTAAGGGATCCTGGGAGCTAGTGTTTAGCCAATCGGCGCGTTCGTAGTGTAACCCTCTCGTCCAGTGCGTGAGTTGTCGTTCTTTGCAACTCTAAACTCCAGCAAAAGCACCCTTATAACTGCGCGTATATGCTGGTGTTTATCACGAGTAACACCTACTGTGTTACTCTCGCCACCGTGTCTACGCTGAGATAGGGAATTTCAAAGCGATCATCGGCCATGTCCGGAGTTTCTGCCTCAGATCCAGGAGCAGCCTGCTGATTGGTTACTCCCAGAACACATTTAGTATTGGCAGTAATACAGATCGTGTTAGCATAGCGGCCATTTTATCTTATTCTAAAGGATTTGTAGTCACACCTTGATACTGAGCCCTTGGTGATGACTGGTAGATGATGCTTGATGCACCAAATCCATAGATTAATGGTTAGCCAAGTCACTTGTCTTTCACCAGTTTTGTGTGCATATGTGTATGTCACGCGGGAAAGCTTGTCAGTAACATGCCAAAGGCCAGTGATTTGCCCACTCTGGTTTCTTCCATCTATAAAACAGATGCAAGTCAAATATTCTGGGGTGTGGTGTTAAACAAGTAAAAAAAAAAGTAAATAAATAAATAAAGCAAAAAAGTAAAGACACCGTTACTATTCCCACATTCTTTCTTTTTTCAGAAACTTTTCCAGGTAGTTTGTTGCTTGCCGAAAAAGGCCCTGTGTTCTACAGCTTACCAGATAGGAGGAGGGGAGGTCCTTCATGTAAGCTGACTCCAAACCAGCTCTGGAAGTTAACAGATATTTAAGAATTGTTACCTGAAACTGATACATAAAAGGCACATTTTCAAACCCTGCATGTGATAAACTTACAGCCTTCGTCATTAAGTTTGCTGGCTTTTTCTGTTATTAAAAAGGAAGTGTGTCTATCTATTTTATCATGTCTATTAACTTATCAGTAGAACGGTATTATGAAGAGCTGAAAAGAAAATCTGAGCACCAGAGCACAGGAACGTTGAAAGCGATTTGCATAACTTTACGATTTACAGAGTTGTGTCTCTTATTGAGATCTCTTGGGTTTCCTTTTTTTTAGCTCGCCAGTACAGGCATGGCTTATGTCGTACTCTGTGTGTCGGCGTCCAATAACAGGGAAAGCAATGTTGAACAAACTATTAGGGGTGGTATCTTAAAAAGTACTGCATGTATTGTACTCCAGGTTTGCACACATGTAGAGGATAATGACACGATGGGGATATTCCATTGTCGATTCTGTGTGTACGTATTAAATCCGGTAAATTACCGAATTCCTGACTTTGTGTACTGCCTATTATTAGTTACATGGTTACTTTGTGAAGGGATACAAAACTATATGGGGTCTGTAAACGTCATATTATAGTTTGAGGCTTATTGACCCCATAAAGTTTCATAACCTTGCACTCAGTAAGCATGTAATGAATTCATCCAGCAGAAGAACCTAAAAAATACAATGAAATTTGTTTCTTGAAAAACTAAGGAAGCTTCTACAGCAATTTCCTGTCAGGTTAGGGAGCTTTGAATTACCAATCAGTGATCTGAGGATTATGACATCATAGCATTACTGACAATTCAACATTGCCAACATTCCTTTGTGACATTGTGTCCTTGGTGTCAATTTTTACATCACATTGTAACTGTTACGTCATGGCGTTCTCCCTACTGTTGAGTCATCAGACACATACAGCATCTGCTGCAGGACATCAAGATACATGTATCCATGTCTGTCATGTGACCGTTGCTGTCCAACCGGAAACAGAGGATTTTGTCTGATGCAGGATAATAGAATCTGTCGCCTACATTCGAGCTCTTTGGTAGCCTTGCTACCACATCTAAGTTTTGTCAAACACTGTGTCATGAACGTTCTCGTGTATTTCAGTCAAGCCTTGTGGCACTGTCGGTAACTCACTCCGCTCTATCTGGAGTCTCAGAAACTCTTGTTGTTCTTCTTATCAGGGCACGCCGGTGATATTTCTGACAGAGCTGCTGCTCACACCCAAGCTGCTGGAGACCTGTGCTCAGAATGAGAGGTAAGTTTGATGATCGAGTCACTTAACCAGTGAAATCTTGGGTTAAGAAAAAAGAATCAGTCATTACATTTTATGTCATATATGTTGAATATTTTTGTGCATGTCATAAGGATGATGTTATAAATCCCTGATTAATGGAAATAACAGGACACCAAATTCCAGGCCTAAAAAATTTAAGACAGCAATTGGTTGTGTGAGTTAGGACTTATCATCAGTCAAGAGAAACTTTCCAGTGGTATCGATCAATCAAATGATATTGGTTCACATAAACACAGCTAACCTATATTGTCCTTTACAGGATTGAAAATTGGGACTGTTGTTGGCCAAACATCAGACTCTCCTATAAAACAAGCACCTGTATACACAGGTCACTTGCATATCAAGCCTGCAATTAAGTGCCTTACAGTTTGGAAAACACCTGTTTGGACAAAGTGGTATGACCATGTTTTCCTTGTTGCATAGTACTGGAAAATGTTGACCAAGGTCATACCACCTCCAGCAAAGGGGTGTTTTCAAAAATGCCAGTCTCTTATTCGCAGACTTGCAGATACAGAGGCTTGTTATTTCCAAAAGAAATTTTGACTTTGATATCTGGTCATATGAACAGCCTGTTTTTCACAATCAGCAGTGTGAGTGTTAAGTTTTGTTTCATTTAGTATTGACACCTAATCCTGTTTTGGCTTTTAATATGGGATTTCTCAGGTATACAGATGTTCAGCCAGGTACGTGTGAATGGACCTGAGCTTATTTCTCCACAGGTACATGTCTCTGTTTGGCCTGCTGGTGGAGATAGGAGTGAGCAATGGAGCTGTGCTGGAGTTCTCCCAGCTCATTCTCCAAGTCCTGGACAAACACGCTCAGTTTGTGGCGAGTGACCAGCTGTGGAGAATGTGGAGCTTGATCATCACCCCCCTGGAACAACATATCATAGAGGTGATTATTAAACATGTAAATGCTACCTCAGCTCTTAGCCTAGCCAGTGTGCGCTCATATATTTGTATTTGTCTTTCGTGGGAGACTGCAAACTCAAGAAACGGCAAATTGAACACCATTTTTTCTTCTGTGTTAATGTTGTCAGTCTTAACCATAAAACTTGTGATTTGATTTCACATATGGCTTGTGATTCACTTGTGATTTCACATACAACTTGTGATTCACTTGTGATCTCACATACAACTTGTGATTTCACATACAAAAACGTGTGATTTCACAAGTTGTAGAGACCTTGCCCTATCATGGTGATGGTTATTCACACAGTGTGCTGCAGGTGCACATTTTATGACAGAAATGAGCACGTGTTTTCTAACTCCCCAGACAAATGAGGTGAACCAGGGAGATGTATTGGAGCATGATTTCACCTGTATGTACACCGCCCTCATGTTCCCTGTCTCTCATCTTCTTACAACAAATCTAGCTCAGGTAAGTTTATTGAAGTACAGACTAATGAAGGGCAGTATTGTAATTGTTGTTGTGTTCATGAAGAGAATGTTCCTGTAAGGTGAAATAGATAAAATTCAGATCAGATGAAGTGGAATTTTACCTTTTGGCATTAAAGTTTTGAATTTTTATTTAAGAATTCATTCATATATAGCACAGTTCATGCCACTGTTGCGAATACAATGGGCAGCATCTTGATCCTGATTGAGATAGAACCGTCCTACTAGTAACGCACGTCTCTCAAAAATCGGATCTGTTTTTTACCCCACTCTCTCTTTTAACTGATAGCTACAATGATAGGCATGTCCATCCATCTGTTGAAAATCTTGAGGACTGAATCATTTATTGTTAGCAAATTTGGCTCCACTCCAGTAGAAATCCAGTGGACCATGAATTTTGTCTGATGATATTGTACGAACTTTGTGCCGAGAAGATTTAACAACTGGCTGACAAGCATAATGTCAGAACTTGCCTGATTCTGGTTGTGATTCATGTAAATCAAAAATGTGAGATCTAGCTTGCCCTAAACATACATTTTTCCATTTTAGTGTGGAATATAAATTCTGTAAATTTGCTTGTTTTTTTTTTTTAGTGTGTGTGTGTGTGAGATGAACCCAAACCAAAGTTAATTAATGACTGTGGTTTACATTTAACAGGGGACCACAAAGACGATATTGAAAACTTGGTCAGACCTGTACAAAACATTCGCTCGTCTCTCATCCATGGTGACAAATGCAGAGGCCAATGTGAGCTGTGAACAGTTGTCTCACAGGATTCACACGGCAGTGGACTTCACCTCAACCCAGGTACGATCTGTATGGGGAAGAGGTTATGGCTCAATCAGGAAATTTTGTTTGGGGGATTTGATGGGTTTTCTCTGATAAGGGTCACTGATGCAAAAATGGAAGTTAGTTTCTCCTGATTTAATCATGTTCTTTCCATGAAAGTGCAGAAATATTGCTGAAAGTGACTCTGTGCCAGAATCATTCATTAATTTGAGATGTTACTTTAGATGTTTTGATGTTATTCAGAATGAATGGGGTTAAATGGGCTTTGAAAATATAGCATTGCGTTCATAGCTCATTAGATGGATGTACTGTAAATCTTCAATGTTTTCAACCACTAAAGCACTTTTTTGAGTGGAAATAATGCATACAGTGATCGTGAAAATGACGCTAAAAATGATTTGTTCGTGTGATTGAAGATAAGAATTTCATAAGACCGTGCAAATTATTTCCCTATAGCCCATAGTTCTGTCAGAATGCTTCAAAATGTTGGTTGCAGAGGTGGTTGAAAAGGTTGAAGAATTAATGTAGGACTGACATGGTGACTGTTGTGACAGGTGATAGAACACGTGTGCCAGGTGTCCTCCCACCATAATGCTGGCCGCCGTCGTATAAGTGAAATATTCTTGATTACGGCGTAAAACACCTTTCAAATAAATAAATAAATAGAACACATGAATGTCAGTAACGATGAATGACAAAACAAGACCTGTAACCGCACCGTTTACTCACCATTATGAACTAGGCTGAAGAACGTTTCCTGAGTACAGCTCTGTGCTGTTTTTTGCCTTTTCCTGATCCTTAAGACTGAATACCCATTATGCTGTTAAAGATGATGGAAAATACTTCTAGCAGGATCGCCCAAACCTTGATTCACCCTTATGCCTCGGTCATTGATTAATGGTTAACCTTGCCATGTTGACTGTGTTGTCCTGGCTAAGATGTAGAGGGCTAAAACGTAGAAGTGACTGAACTTCCCTTTTGGAAGAGATGCAAGGTACATTTCAAGGAAATGACCCAGGAACTCTATTGCAAAAGCTGCTGGCCTCTGTTGTAGTGCTTTAGTGTGCTATTGAAGGGTAATGACTGAAGAACCTCTCACCAATGCAGTTGCCATTGATCATGGTGACTTCCTCTCTGGCCGCATGTAGGAAGTTCTGCCAGCAACGTGCGGGTGGTTGTGAGTTTCTCTGACCGGTTTCCTCCCATCATAATGCTGACCACTATCGTATAAGTGAAATATTGTTGAAAACGACGTAAAACTCCTGTCAAATAAATAATTACTAATGCTGTGGTCTTGCGAAGAACCTAGTTTTTATGTACAGAATCAGAATCACAATCAGAATGGTGCATCTTGTTTCAGGAATTGAGTTTTTTGGAACCTCTGGCTCAGATATTGGAGGTGATTCTGGGACAGGTAGACTTTTCCTCGTTAGGGGCCCCCAGAGCTTTTACAGGTAAGACTTATCACCATACTCAGGGGTGGGCATGAGTGGTTAAGGAGTTGGTGATTCTAGGACAGGTAGATTTCACGTCGTTAGGGGCCCCCAGAGCTTTTACCGGTAGGGCGTTTATCACCATTCTCGGGAATGGGCATGAGTGGTTAAGGTGTTGGAGGGGGTTGTGGTACAGTTATACCTCCTCGCTAGGGGACCTCAGGGCATTTACAGGTAAAACCATTCTCCATGGTATCTTAAGATACTAGGTAGAACCCCATTGATTTTATTATTGACCTATGTTTTCAAGGTCATTTGTTGGATCATGAGAGTTAAATTTCATGAAATCCATGTGAACATGATATTCCTTGAAATATATAACCAGAAATTACTACATATACGTAGCATGTAAGCCTAGGCATATAGAGGATTAATTTTAGTGTTCCACTACCAATCATTGGTCTGTCAGCCTTCCGTCAAGGGCATATTCTGGTAAACACTTTATCTTGTTATCTTAAGATTGGGGGGTTTTGAGTGCCTGTTATTGTATTTTTATCATTTTCAACAGAAGTACAGTATTTGAAAGCAGTCGCACCCCCACCCCCCACCTCGGCTGAAAAAAAAATTCCCTGAAATTTCATTGTTACTTGTGTTACCAGCCACCCTAAGCCCGTCTCGCTGGATGAAGAAGAAGCAGCGCCCCCTGGAGAACATCCACTCCTTTGTGACGTTGTTATCAGAGGTCATGATGTCCCTGTACAAAGTGGCAACGGCTTCAAGCAAAACTCAGGGAAAACAGGTGTGATTTCTTATACAAGTGGGATCTTGGGTGAAAAAATTACTTTATAATAATTATGGTACACCTGGTAAAACAGTGCTTGATTTTATGAAAGGGGAATACTGGGCAAGTAGAACAGCCTTTAAATGAATCTTACCCATCTTTATTTATGGGTTATTATCATTATTTCCGTCTTGGCGGATTTACCAACAAGCGAGCAGAAAGTTCAATGGTTTGAGACCCCATAAAATGCCCATTAAATATGCTGTATGTATTGTGGCCATAATTTATGTTGTGGGGGATTTGCCAATTTTGATGAAAATATTTTCACTGCCAAGGCTGAGAGATGTTCCTAAAATATGCTTAAAAAACAGCAGGTGACCATGCAAAAAAGGTTGAAGAAATGGGTGCAGTAGTTGTAAATAAATTACCATGCATTCATCTGCTCTGTTTAATTACAGTGCATTCCAAGACAGCTGTGTCCATTTACTTTACCCGACGGCCAACTTTGGTCAAGGGCTGTTATCGTAGTGTGCGGCGTCTGTCCCTCTGTCCATCCTTATCCTTGTAATCGCTCTGTCTCTAGAACTCATTAGCCCACGTTCACCACACTTACACTTAGGCATCAGGTAGAACCCTATTGATTTTCAGTGACCTTGACCTTTTTCCTCAAGGTCATTGTGTTAAATCTTATGAAAGGTTTGTAAATGTTCTATCTTTTGAATAATTTGTCGCACCTCTACACAATTTTAAGAATGGCTGGTGTTATACATGATGCCTGTTGAAATTTCTATCTGTTCGTTACATTGTACATGTACAAGGCAGAGAGGGTTTTAAGTGCATTGCACGGTATTTTTCCCTTCCGTTTTTGACAGAAGAACCAAGCTTTGATTCTCTCAGTATGGAGTTGCATTGTGGGAATGTTGACTGTGTTGTTCAGTCATGTGACCTCCTCCCAGATCATTGGCTGTTTGGTAGACAGACTGGCTGGGCCAATGGGAAATCTGTTTCAGTTAGCGGGTGGCACAAGAGGACCCACCTATCCTGCCTCCTTTCTTCAAAAGGTCAGTGGTTCTAACTTTGTACAGTCTTTGTAAAAGTGCTTACAATTTGAAAAAAAGAACATGAACCAGTAACTTTATGCTCTTATTGCTAGTGAAGCCTTGACAGTAGTATGTGCTCCACATTGGCAGATTGTGCAGTTTAACTTGTCTTTCACCAGTATGGTATGCATATATCTATGTCATGAGGGAAAGTTGGTCAGTATCTTGCCAAATGGCAGTGGTTTATGCCAGCCCCTCTGGTTTTATTGACCCATAAATCTGACTACCATCATATAAGTGAAGTATTAATGAGTCAGACAAGTAAGTAAATAAAACTTTTAATGAAAATAATTAATGAAAAATAAATATGATAAAAGTAGACCTCCAAAGTGAACTTGTTCTTAACCATTCATTAACGTTGTAGCTAGAGAAGCTATGGCTAGACGTCGCTACCTGTCTACAGACGCGCTACACTGGCGGCTACGACACTGACTTTCTCTCCCAGTTATCCCCACTGCTGGAGGCGACGTTCTCCCACTCACGGAGGCAGATTAAGACTCAGGCTGTGGTCCTGTGGAATGCGACCTTTAGTAAATCGTTGACCCTAAGTTACCCAGAAACGCTAAAGTAAGTGTTCATAGCTTGATGATAGTTTCCAGGTAATTTTGCAGGTCATGTTGGCATAATTGATATGAAGATCAGTGGTACTTGCAAATGTAAAACTTATCACTAGTGATACATGCTCAGGGGAAAGTAGTGAAAGCATCTGTAATACCGAAAAAGGACTATTTCATATAAAATTTGGCCTATCGTGAAACCCCATCGAAAAAAAATAAATAAAAATCATTCACTTTCATAAGCCCATCAAAGCTGGAAAATGATATCTGTGATGCCGACACTGAAGTGTTTCTTAAAGGAAACTAATCAATCAAACTTTATTAAAACACTCCGAAGTGGCCCTCTGCAGTGGATCAGAATCATCCTTTCGGAGACGAAGTAGCCTGATAGAAACAGAACACCCTGCGGTGTTGGACCGAAGTTGGCACTGCCCAGTGGTTAAGTTGCTATAGTTACTAGTAACTGCGGATTTTCTCCTTTCGTGCAGACCGATACTGATGAAGGTCAGGGAGAAGACGCCCATTATTTTACCTGGATGGATTTCCACAGATGTACCTGTTATAGAGGAAACACCTGTCAGTCAGTTTAGTCAGGTGAGAATTGCTACCCCATCATTTTACCTGGGTGAATTTCCACAGATGTACCTGTTATAGAGGAAACACACATCAGTCATTTTAGCCAGGTGAGAATTGCTACCCCCATCATTTTACATGAGTAGGTTTCCCACAAACGTACCTGTCATGCAGGCAACACCTGCCAGTCAGTTTAGCAAGGTTCGATTTGTTACCCCCTTCATTTTACCTTGGTGTCATAATGGTCAATTCTGCGATAATCTGAGTCTCCGTGCTCCTTAAAAAGTTGCCATGTTTAGAGTTTGCTTTTTTTATATTTTGTTTTTGTTTATATTGCAGCACTGTCACCTTTCAATGGCTAACCTTTCCTGCCAAAGCTAATTCTGGTCAAAGCTGTACAGTGTGTTGTTCATTCCTGCATATACAAATAAACTATGTCTTTATTCTAAACTATTGTGCTGCGTGTTTGTGCCAGGCGGGGTCCTGCGCTCCAGAACCACACCTCCCAGGCATGCCGTCTCCTCGTAAAGTTTGCGGGAGCTTCCTCAACAAGGCTGTCTCCCCAAATGTCAAGAAGTCCCCTGCTAGACCCCCGGCTCCTAAGTTTGACAGCAAGCCAGTGTCGGCCAGCAAAGCCAAGAAGAATCTGTCCCTCTTGGACATGCGAGATGAGGTAGGACCTGTGATGGAATCTGTCTTGCTTCTTTCAAAATACATCTGTGTTTCATTAGATCGGAAGGGCCATGTGAGAGATGTGCATTTTCCTGTCCCGCAGGTAATACCATATAGGCATCTTGACAAGATTAAATTACCTTAAATTTTGCCCAAAAGGTTGCATTTCATAAAATGTCATGTTGTGGGGTGGAAACTTACATTTTTTCGAGTAGGATATCCAAAACAAAAGTCAAAATGCCTTTCTAAGATCAGCAGAACTCTCAGAATCAGGGAAGATGTGCAACTTAGTCATGGACGAAGTTTTAGATTATTTAGGGTAGTTTATGCCAAGGTTTTTGTGGAATTGTTGGGTAGTGATAAATTTTTTTACCTGGCTACTCTGTGAGTAGAGAAATCATGGGGTCAGTAACCCTCGCATTGGGCAAGGCTGACACTTCAAGGTGATCTTCAGGAAGGAAAGGTGATGATGATGTCAAGTGTATCAAACCCAGCTTAGAATTTAAACTTTTGAATAGACCTTAATTCCATCATGTGTGTATTTCAGGAGTTCGTGGTGATAGCTCCGTCTCCCAAGCAGAAAAGAGTCTTGACAGAGCATCAGAAGGAAGTGCTCCGAGAAAGAAGGTACACAGTTTATTTACTCCCTTGTTTTTTGACACTGTGCTGAAGAGTTTTCATCTATACAATGGCAGTATATATCTCCAGCATTTTACTGCAAAAATCACACCCTCTGTTTCTTAAATATAAAGTATTAAGTTAAGTATTGGAATTTTGGGGAAACGAATTTTGAATATTTCAGAAAGTTGTGAAGAGAGAGAGGAGTCCATTGTGCCTTGGCCAGTTTTGGCTTCATACCCAAAGTATTGTTCTTGTCATTATCTAAAAAGCTTGATACTAAGCTTGTGAAATTGTTCATGGCTTGTTTCAGCAGTGTAACTTGATTTTTCTTATAGCTGGTCCTTAGGGGACTCCTTTATTTCCCATATTTTTTTCCATTTCCTGTAATTTTCTATATTTTGAGTACTTTTTGGAAATAGCTAACGTTTTTTGCGTTGCCAGTACAGCTTGATAGGATCACCGTGGTTATCGTCACATGTTACTCAACAGATAAGTTTGAGTGTCAGGTGTTGCCAATGTCAAAAGTGTGACGACAGATAAGTTGACAGCTAATAAAATGTCTGTTGTGTTGTTTTGGCAGCACAAGAACTGTCAGCTACTCCCCAAAACTCAAAATATAGGAAAATGTAGGAGGGTTTGAACTGGGATTCTGATCAGAGTGACCTTGCTATCTTGAATCACATCAGAATTATTTGAAATGCAGTAAAAGATCCCGGGAATTCTGTAGATCTTAGAGCAGTGTTCTGAGTTTTTTTTGGAAGGTAAAATGCTCTCCAGCCACTGAAGCGTGCGAGTCGGCACCAAGAGTGAAGATTTAAGACATATATTTGCTTTCTGAGAATGCACTTTTTTGATGACCTTTGGTGATCATTTACCTTTTGGTTCTGTAACCAGTGGTAGTATAGTTATTCCGGGATGTTTTCTGTTATCTGCTAGCATCCTGCCTGCCATGTATAACAATCTGGAACAGTCCCAAGACGTCAGCTTGTCAGCCCATTTCATCACGGATGGACAAAGCGAGTGAGTTCATATGCCACCCATTGCGTAAAGTTACAGATGTATTGGCCTAGCATTTAAAAGCATTGCTTGTACTAGTAAGTTAAGCTTCATACAAGTCTAGTTCAGTTGATTTATTTAGTCTTCTATCCATGCAAAGAAATTCTTCTAGCCAAGCAAAGAAAGTCTTATAACCACACACAGAAAGGTTTCTCACCATACAAGGGAACTTCAGCCTTTCAGAACCACTTTACAGACACCATAGATGGTCTCCTCACCTTAGACACACAAAGAAAGTTCTCCAATCACACAAAAAAACCCTTCTGACCACACAAAGGGCGTCTTTCAACCACAGAAAGAAAGTCGTCTACCCTTTCAAAGTATAGCCTTTCAAAACCACTTTACAGACACCGTAGATGGTCTCCTCACCTCAGCTCACAAAGAAAGTTCTCCGCTCACACAAAAAAAACCTTCTGACCACACAAAGGGTGTCTTACAACCACATAAAAAAAAATCGTCTTCTCTTTTCTCTTGTCAGGCCCAGCTCACTGAGTGACTCTGTCGTTATATGGGACAGTGACGATATGAAGCAGGTGAGTGTAGACTGCCAGTAATATCTTGCCAGAATACTCTGGGGGGGTTCTGAGGTGAAAACAATGGGGGCTCAGCCCTCCAAGCAAGGCTGGAAGTGATGGTGATGTTTGTGAGGTGAAAACAATGTGAGCTCAGCCCTCCAGACAAAGCTGGAAGTGCTGGTGATGTTTGTGATGTGAAAACAATGTGAGCTCAGCCCTCCAGACAAAGCTGGAAGTGCTGGTGATGTTGCAGTTTAACATTTAAAAAATGGTTTAAACATACAGTGTAGCCTGACTATAAGACACCTGAATATAACACGAAATTGGATGTAACTCGACCCAAATCATGTCATATATGTGACAAACTTTCCTGTCAGCAGGCTTAAGTTCGAAAGGACAACACCTAAAACATCAAACCGATCAAGGATGTTTACCAACAAATATATGTAAATAATGCGCCATTACTGATGTAACTCATCACTTTTCGTGTGTAAGCAAATGAGCAATTCTGTATTTAAGGTTAAAGATTTTGGCTATTGATGTCAAGCAAGCAAAAATAGAAGTTTTTTCTTTGAATAATGGCAGACATTACACTTTTTTCGCATGTATAAAACCTGTTTCAAATACACGCATCAGAATGTAGTTACAATTTTACTCTGCGAGTGTGGCTTCGTTGGCAGTGCAGAGCATAAAATCTTAGTTGTACTCGCTGGCACAGCCTACCTCATGATGATATTAATATTTGTTCAGTCTCATTAAAGGCCTCCATCTTTTATCAGATTGCTAAATGGCTAATAAAACGAGGTATGAAACCACAGGGGTCCAGGTGGGCTGTGGCATGTGCATCAAAATAGACAGATTATTATATGTTTTAATATTCTAAGCAGATCACACCCTCCACCGTGCCATATCAAAAGTTCTCCAAAATTAAACCTGCCAAACGTTTTCTACAGGGATTTGAACACAGGTGGAGTGGTTAAAAACTCACATTTTAACCTTTGAGCCTAACTTTGCAGTTACTTTACAAAAAATCAATATGAATAAGGTGCGTGAACTTACTGATACCTGTAGGCAAACATATCGAAAATGGAGACAAAAAAAATTACTTGTTCAGGTACTTTATTATTTTTTTTTTTTTTCTGATGAGAGAAAGTGTAAAAATGAGTTTTATTCACTTTAATATTACATTATTATTATCTTTAGACCCCCATTAAAACCATTTTAAGAAAAGCTGCAATGCTAAGACAACATAAAAAAAAGCCCCAAAGCAGTGAAGAATTTTCGTAGAAAATGGTGACAAAAGATTTAAAAGGAGTTAAATGAGACATTGGAAGGGTCCCCTGGTTTTCTGTGATTCTCCTCTGGATGATGTTGTCACAAAAAATCTAAATAAACTGCTTCAAGCTGTGCACTTTTTTGTCACCTAAAATAATGACTGAAAAGTGATTATAACAGTGTTATAGTTTCTCAACTGTAAAATAGTAATGACCTTCAAACTATTTTTTGCAGTTAGCAATGTCAAACAGTGCATTTTAAACAGTAAAATTTTGCAGACAACAGAATGGCATTTTATGTTTACAAGATTTTTACATTTTATAGCAGATTATTTTTACATACTGTTTAGGCTTGGATTTTGTCAGGAATTGCCCATAATCCCTGAAGCAATATCAGTGATATTTCATTCCTCTGGCCGTATAGTCCTTTCCCCTGAATTAATGTGGATTGATGCATCCCCGTTTACATCTGATCGATGATACATGTATAATCCCTCTGAGCATCAAACGGGCTTTGAACAGTGGTGTTTTTTTCTAATATCACAGAAATAAGTGCTTTGCTTAATATATTCTATCCACTTGAATTTAGATGTGTTAAAAACAATTCAAATGTACACAAATATGCATGATTACATTTAATATAATGTCAGACTTTACATCCCCAAACATAATTTAGAAAAATGTCTCCTCAGTTATATGTACAAATATTTGGATAAATCAGCATTAACTGTGCAGAAGCTGAGAACTGAGGAACTGTATGGTGAAAAAAAAAATGTAGAGCAGCATGCCTGAATCTCAAAATATACATAAGCACAAATACAAATCCTTTGGCTTCTAAAATCATTGACGGTATAGAGCCTGATGACTAGCATAAATGATCATCTATCCATGGTTTCTTTAGTGAAATAAACATGCCCTAAAATACTCAGTGTAGACTCTGTGGTACTGTAGCCTTCAGAGTAGGCCTATGTCCAGCGGTACAAACACATACAAGTCTGTATGGACACGCAGGTAAAGTTGATCTGACAGGTATATTTTACAACTTAGAGGCCAGACTTCACGTGTAGATTGAAACCACAAAGTTCAACACACTTACAGTAAAATTAATAATCCTTCATAACTACACCGAAATAAGGACGTGATTGATTTTACTACGTGTGTAGAACCCGTGTTTTGTGTCCAACAATTACATGTACCTTCGCGGCGAGTTGCTTTTTCTCCGCATAGAGTTTGATCCATTTGGTGACGCATTCCTGTAGTTTCATCCACCTTCTCTGTGAGTTTCAAAAGCAATTCATCAGAAGGTTTGGAAACTGAAATGCGTATGAAGCATTCTGAGTCTTCGATCTGGACAGCAGCCTCAGAGGCTGCCATGCTTCACGCATGTGTTGATCTTGCTGTAAACCTCACATTTCTCAAATTTCATTGGTTAAACTGGATATACTCTTGCATGCTATGACGGCGTTGAAGCGACAGAATGGACAGACAGAAGTGTTCACCAACTTTTGCTGAGAATTTTTTTGTAGATTTGTAGGTTAAGAAGTGATGAACTTTTTTTTGTGTTGTATGATGTATAATTGTTAGTCCCGACACAAATAAGAGCAGACCCCTGTTTTTCTGGAACGGAAAGTCACCTCTCAGCGTAAAATCCTAGGATTAGCATGTTGACATTTCGGAGTTGATGAATTCAGAATGGCTTCTTTCCTCTTTCCTTCATTAAAATTGCAGAATACATTGGTTTTCATGCAGCCAGACTTCAAGCACACATAGAAACGGCGATCATTGGTTTTTGTTCAGTAACTATAGCGCAGTAACATGATCGGGTTAGCTGTAGAGTCCACCATTTTGAATTTGAAGCACAGGAAGTTTGGTGAGCGGTTTCGGATATGAGCAGACCTGGGAAACAGAAAAGAGCAGCATTGTAGCTTTTTCCATGATAATATGGATTAAATGGGCGAAACTACGTATCACTTTTGGAAGGATTAAACAAGAACTGAGTTCAGTGGTTCAGCACTGGCCCATGATTAAATGATACCAGGATAGCTCTGCGGGAGAATGCCAAGATGTTTGGGCTCAGTCCTTAACGACATGTTTACTGTAGAACAGTAGATTAATCCTTAGGTAATAAAAATCTCACACCCTTATAATAAACTGGTAATCAAAAAACCCTTTGGCAAAGCACCTTTTGCGTCCATTAAACCTAGTTTAAAACCACGATCCTGACTTTGATCATAGACATATACTGGCCCACATGTCATTTCGTTATGGCACGATGGAGCCTATAACACGGTCCAGAATCTGTCCACGAATTAGCACGTTTTAGCAAGGCTACACTGCAGGTGGGTATTTTAGGTGAAGCTTTTGTTTTTCAAAGTTTCACACTACTTGTCTGTGTGGATATTTGATAAAAAGAACCACATTTTGTGTGACTTTCGAATTTTAACAGATGATTGCTTACCTTATTTTCCCGTAATATGAGACACTTTTCAGGCAACTGTATACCATGATGCCTTGCGAGGGCTTTTGTCTTAAGTCATAAACTCTCAGCCGGGGAGTATATGAGATTACCAGTAGTCAGTTACTGACAGTCCATGCTTTTTTCACGCCTCATTGAGCTTGACTGTGGCAGCGATGGGAGAGACTCCCTGCCAGGATTTAAAAAGTTTCACTCTTTGTGCCACTGTCAGCTACG
The DNA here is from genome assembly GCA_016165875.1 of Acanthopleura granulata. Classification (NCBI taxonomy): domain Eukaryota; kingdom Metazoa; phylum Mollusca; class Polyplacophora; order Chitonida; family Chitonidae; genus Acanthopleura; species Acanthopleura granulata. The sequence goes on along the minus strand of JABBOT010000018.1, from coordinate 9,114,295 downwards.
CACACATTTATATGCCTGTGAACTGCAGTATTAGACAAAACTTGCGATTCAGTAAACTGATGGCTTTGCAAGAATTCTTCGGTCTGTGAAGTAATAGCGTCTGATATCACCGGTAAAAATCGTGTCCAACGTCTTGCCATACAGATCACTGAAAGTTTTTTTATATAACTTTCGAATTCGTATGAAATCGAGTAGAAAATACAAGTTTCTACAGATTGAAGTATATTTTCTGCGATTTCTAAACATATTTACAGAATTGAAATGTGTGAACCTAATTTTTTTTTTTGGTCCATAAAGATTTAGTGTAAGTTTTTTCACTAAATGACCTAGGGTCACATACGTCCATCAGAGTGAAATATGATGTCAAGGACTCAACAGAGATCAACGGTAATATACATCTGTATTTCTCGGTACCAGCGATTTCTTTTAAACCCGAATCAAATGTGCACTGAATTTATGCACTGATCCGTCCTCTGGCTTGTACTATGTAGTGATAGAAGAAGAAATACATGTGCTGGAGGCCTCTGATGTAGAGCTTCCAATAACCACAACAGAATTGCAAATTCTGTTCAGTCTCAGAAGGTTAGGAGGCTTTGAAGCTCTGCTGCCAGGGTTTATGTCGCCAGGTGTCCGTTGAATTTGATTGAACTGGTCGTCTCTCATCAGCCATATCTAATGATGTACAACAATCTTCCAACATCGTTTGTCCACACGCCTCAGTTTCTAGTTTTTCAGGATACAAAATACTGACTCTTCTAATTGCCAACACCTCAGAGGAAAAATATTAAAGGCTTGCAGGATTTTTCCGTGAAGACATCTGTAAACTGAGGAACTGCAACTTGTCATTTCTCGACAGTTAATTTGCATAAGAATGCAGTTCTCTGGGAATATTGCAAACATATAGACTCGACTCTTAAAGTCTTAAAACTGGATTTTGCAGTGTTTGTACAATTCAGGCTTGGATATACCTGTGCAAACATGACACTTTGCTGCTAATACATGAACTCTGTGAAGTTATGAGTATTTTTTTTTTACCATGACAGTCGTGGGTTTGAATCTTTCTGTATGAAATGCAGAGAACATCGATATGGGCGAACAAGCAACGGCCAGATTTTATGCCAATAGTGACAGATCAATTATTTATTAGCAATGGATTATCACTCAATACTTGAGATCTGCACTTTGTGGTTCTTTTTGACTTGTCATTTTCATGTGAACTGTAGGCAGAGAAAAGTCAGCCAAAGCCCCTCGGATTGCTATTTAGAAAATTATGACTGTGTATTACAACTGCAGCTCCCAATCCCAGCATTCAGCTAAATGCCGTCTGTTATGATATGATGTAAATTGATAAAAATGACAAATGCATGAGGGTTAATGTTCTGCCAGTGTAATTCATTTGGGGTCTGTTGGTAAATATAACAAGATTGAAGGCAAAAACCATTGCTCTAAAAATAGAACACCATTTAAAAGAATTTTCGGGACCAAAATCTTGTGCCATCACTGTGTTGCGTGGTGTTCAATTTCAGTAGGCTGTTTTTTTGGCATATTGTATATAGACTATAAATTGCCCAGGTAGACTGGGCTTTAGTGTAGGCCAGTGTATATAGCCTTGCTGACATGCCAAGAATACCACCCACTATGAGCTGTCGCGAGAGACCTGTGTGATCTTCCCAGCTTACTTCAGGGTGTCTCCATTATAGAGATTGCCATTTTTTGGAGAAACTACGGTATTTTGGCTGGATTTGAATAGTTTACTGTTTATTCGGAGTGGTCTTGTGTTGAAAGACAACTTGTTTCCTGGCTCTAACATACTTCAGTCATTATGTGGCTGAAATTGTGCCTGTCATTATTTTTTCATTCCTTGTCGAAATGTTTCTAAACCTCCTCTGAACTTCATTAAACGGCTTTTATTTTGCAGTCAAAGGACACTGCTGGTCAGCAGAGTGAGACAAGAGCCGTGAAACGTAGACGTTCTATCAGATTTAGTGACGAGGTCTTCGAAGAGCCAGAAGCAAGGCAAAATACGGGGACCAAACGAGCAAAAATTGTGGAAGGAGCTGGTGAGAGCAAGTGTGCTGAAAATGACCTGAACAAAGAACACAGTGCAGAGAAGGAATCCTCCGATTCTGTATCGAAGGATATTCCATCGCAAAGGTCAGACTTGTCTCTGAATCCCAACCTTCAGCATGCCATGGGGGGTTTCTTGTCTGATATCTCAAGCTCCTCTGCCGGTATATCCAGTATGGTGTCTGAAAGTGACAAATCTGTGTCTGCTTCCAGTTTACAATCAAATAAAAATGAGAAACTTTTACAGCAAGAAGAAAAATTGAAAGAGAAAGCTTCAGTGGCATCCTCTGTCCTTGATAGTTCGAGGACATCCAGTTTTGGACAGCTGTTTTCTTGTTCCGATGATAGCTGTTCTGTGTCCGTGATGACGCCAGTGAACATGGATTCTGTGGTGGAAGAGACACAGGATATGCTGAGCCCAGAGAGAACAGAGCCGGCTCACGATGAGAAGCAGACTGTTATGGAAACACCGCTGAAGTCCGTGGACGACAGCTTTGCCTTAGCAACAACACCCACCAGTCGGGCGTTATTCCACAGCCACTCCGATGAGAACGATGACACGAGCGATCAGTCGCTCTCTGCTGTGTTAAGAAAATCTCCTGTTGTTAAGATTCACAGATTGTCTGGCGATGAGATCCGAAGGTTCAGCCCCCATAGAATGAGGCGTTCAGAAAACGACGATATTGTGTCGCAGTCACAGCGAGAATCCACACGGACAGGACAGGTGGCTGCAGCAAGAGTGAGACGTAGTCTGAGCCATCCACAGAGCGGGCGCTTTGGCAGAGAACTTATGGGCAATGAACGAAACTTGATAAATCATGAAAAAGACACTTCAGAGCTTACGCAGGATTCTCACACGTCAGCAGGAGGAGTTACTTCCCCTGATGCGCAGCTGTCTCAGGGATTTTCGCTTGCCTCTGACACAAGTGACAAAAAAAGTAAAGCCAAAGATGAAAGTAGTGTCATGGAAGCCAACAGTAATGCACAGAGGAGTGTCCCAGTGGTGGAGGAACAGGAGACAGCTGAAAATGGTCAGGAATTCAGTTCACCAGAGCTTATCACATCCACACAAAATGAGGCCTCTGCTAGTCCGTATGTTCCAGATCTTGCTGCACCAACACTGAAGAATTCCAAGGAATTGTTTGCTGAATTTTCTCCAGTGGCACCATCAACACCTGCGACAGAGGAGGAAGGAGATTCTGAACCAAATTCCAGCGTAAGTTTAGAGAGCCAAAATAACGTGAGAACTGAGGAGAAAACACCAGACACTTACAACCCAGAACTTGCTTCCACGCTTGCTACTTCGTCTGAAGCGAAGTCACGCAGGAAGAGCCATGTTCCTGTGAAATCAGAACCAATTGTTCATAGTACAAGAGCAAGAACGAAGAGTACTCCTGCTGTCCAAACAGCCAGAGCGAAAGGCAGCAAAGGGATGCAAACCAGGTTGTCAGGAAAAGAATCTCAAGCTAAAGACGTTGATAATAGTACAATGAAACCTGAAGATGCAAGGAAAATGAAAGCTACAAATAGTGAAAATGTGAAACGTACACAAAATGAAAATGTGAAACCTGCAGACAGTGAAAATGTGAAACCAGCAGATAGTGAAAATGTGAAACGTGCACAAAATGAAAATGTGAAACGTGCACAAAATGAAAATGTGAAACCTGCAGACAGTGAAAATGTGAAACCAGCAGATAGTGAAAATGTGAAACGTGCACAAAATGAAAATGTGAAACATATGCAAAATGAAAATGTGAAAGCTACAGATGGTGAAAATGTGAAAGCAGCATACAGTGAAAATGTGAAACCAGCAGATAGTGAAAATGTAATTCATCCAAGTGGTAAAGATGCAAACCCATCAGATAATGATGGGAAACTTTCAGATCCCAGTAATGTGAGACCTTCAGACATGGGATCTGGGCAGGTCCATATCCTCCACTGCGATAAAAAATCTGATGTGATCTCTGAAAAGGTCAAAAACAAGTCAGAGACAAAGAGAACGATTCGACAGACACGTCGGTCATGTACAAGAGAAGCAAAGGAAAACACAGACACGTTGAGCCAAGACTCCATGGATCTGTCTGGCGGTGAATCTATTCGATCCCGGCGAAGGTCTGCAAAAGCCTTGAAGGATTCTCAGAATGAGGAAGCTGTGCAGACAAAGAGCCCGGACGTAAGGACGCTGCGACGAGGGCTGAAACGAGGCCGGCGAGTCCGAGGAAAGCTTAAGGGTGAACAAACGGAGCTATCAGACGGAGAGGTGAGCTTCAAGTGTAAAACTGGGGTTGAAGATACACCAGTGTCTGGGAACAAACATTCCAGTGTGGCAGACAACTCGCTCATGGCTATGGCAGAGAACATGTCACCTGATAGAACGCCCGATTCAAGAGAAATAGTTCAGAAGGAACCTCAGCGACAGAGCACGTTAATTGTGAAAAGAGATGCAAAGTTGTCTGGATCTAATTCCCGCCCCGATACACCAAAGGCAAGGAAAAGTCTGACCACGGTGGATCCTTTTGGCAGCGACCCGGAAGATAGTGCGCCGCTTAGTACCTTTAGATCCCAGGATTCTTCAGTGAAGACAAATGTCTTGAAAGAAGACAGTAAGGAACAGCAAGACTCAGAGGAAAAGACCGTGGAAGCGAAGGTTGATTCCGTTACCATGAGTCCAACTGATCTTATTGCCTTAGTGTCAAAACCAGTATCGAGGAAACAAGGAGACATGGATGATGAAGTTGAAACAGTGTCTGAGGAACTGGTTGACGAGAAAGGAAGAAAAACAGAAGATTCCAAAACCACAAGTAAAGTTTGTACGCCAACTCGACAAGCCCCACCCAAATACAAAGTGGCTAAAACGTCCCCGATCAATCTGAGGACAAGGTCGGCCCAGAAAATGAAAAAATTAGAGTACGCTGAACAGTGTGAATCTCCAAAGTCGGCCACTAAGGGGAAGCGAATCTCCTTGACAAGGAAGAAATTAAATGTTGAAGAAGACACAGTTGCTACTGAGAAAGGTGCTTGGGAAGAAATGGAGGACAAAGTTGTGGAAGGAGTCAGTGAGGAAGAGGAGATGGTCAAGCAGATGAATGTGAATATGGAGACGTCCAAGGAAACCGGAAATGAAGAAATTAAGCAAACATGTTTTGATTCTGTGCAAAAAAAAGCAGACAAGGAGGAAATGTTCACTGAGATAAAACCACCTGGACGTGTTAGATTCGCTGATGAAGTCGTGGATGACGAATCCAAGAATGAAGCGCTTTGCGAGCAAGAATCACCAATACCCCGTAGGAGAGTCGATTTGGCCACGCCTAGCTCAGACTCCAAGTTGCTGGCATCGAAAAACCTCCCGTGGAAAGAGCGAGAAACTTGCAAGACTTCGCCACGAGGAATCTTGAAACACACAGGGGCGTCCAGGGGATTCTCCAAAGTTAAACGCTTCTCCAGCCCGTGGACACGCATGCTTCAGAAGAAGCAAGCGCATCCTGTTACGGTGCCGCGTCTCTACTCGCCGTCGGCGTCTCCCAGCGCCAGCATTCTGAAGAGACGCCGTCTCAGCGGTGACATGCCGACCAACTCGCCCTCACCTCCATTGAAGGTAAGAGTGAAAAATGCTTATTATTTTGTTTGTTTGTTTGTTTTTTGGGGTTTTTTTTTTTTCGTGATTTTATTGATCGAAATTTAAAGAATATTGAAGCTGGGTGGTGGTCAGTAGACATGGTGACCAACTCACCCTCATTCGGAGCAGAAAACAACCATTGTTTTCTATTTGTTTTAGTGATTTTTATTGGAACAAAATTTGGAGAATACTGAAGCTGTATTGTTAGCCTTTAACAAGATGTTGCTGACCAGTCTTGATGCATGTATCTTGGATCACGCCTTCATCTTCTATGAGTGGCATGCATGTAGATTCAATGCTTCGAATCAGACAGCTCTGTGTCCACGTCTGTCACCCTTTGTGCTGTTTCTCAAATATAATATCCTTGCGTGTGAGAGATCAAATCACTTGCGCATTTGTGTTAACAGGGACGAAATTGCACTCAACTGTGTGCTGCCAATCAATGCATTTTTCTTTCTGTGTTTAATAGCAAACAGAAACTTCAGGAATGGTTCGCCCAAACTTAAACTGCTGCTTTTGGACGATACAGTAACGTCCAGACAAGAGTTTTGATTCCCATGATACCATAAAATTTTTTACTACTGTTTCAGCAAAGGCGAGTTTCCTTTGCGGAGCCGATCTCCATGGCAGAGGAAGCCCCATGCTCTCCCCAGAGGCTGACCCATGTCAACAGATGTCTGGACCTTCCCACCCCTAGCTCCCCCTCCACATCTCACAAGGTACGTTGCTCTTTGGAAAGGTGGTCCGTCTCCAGTGAACATGTTGGGCCTAAATTTTGTTTTGGGAGGCATTTTATCTCAGTGCATTCACTGTCGGATATTTCAGCGAACACGTCTGCATTCTGAAAGCAATGTGTGGAGCACTGGCAGATTTTCCTGCCCCAAGAAGTGTTCTTAAAAGATTAGTGGATATGACTTGAGCATGATGATGTGCCCCAGCTACATTTCCAATTTTCCATGTTCAATTTTCATTTTTGGCGATGATGTGACGTGACTCGCCCTTGTTGATTTTCACTGTTGCCATGGTAACCAGATTGCCATCATCGTACATATAGTGCTTTATGAATGGATGTGACTGCAATTATTGTCCATGTACAGTTGTAATTTTGGGCTGATGTATGGGTACGCAGATGCTGATGTGTCGCAACTTGGGTCCATATTCACCTTTTGGCACCAAAAACTTTTGAAACCATTTCTTTCCAAATTGTTGCATGTGTACCTTTTGTCAAAACACATAAGTTCTTTCCCTCACAGTTTATATTCTTCAGGTGCTGCTGGTATTCATTTATACATTTCAATCAAATGTATTTGGAAGGATTCCGTGGCTCAGTCCGTTAACTCGCTAGCGCAGCGCAATGACCCAGAAGCTTCCCACCAGTGCGGTCACTATCAGTTCTTGTCCAACTCATGCTGCCTTCCTCTCCAGCCATATGTGTGAACGCCTGCTAGCAACTTGCGGATGGTTGTGGGTTTCCCCTGGGTCCGGTTTCCTCCCGCAAAAATGTTGGATGCCGTTGTGTAAGTCAAATATTCTTGAGTACGACATAAAACACCAATGAGATAAAATAAATAAATCAGATGGATTTGTTTGTGTGTATGTTGTGTTCACCTGAGCCCTTGTTGTACGGATGAGTTCACCTTGCATTCCAGAAGGGGATGATGCAGAGCCAGTCTCAGAGTAGCTGTGGGAGCACACAGGAGTCTCAGCTCAACTGCACAGAACCTGTTTACCCTCAGCTGCAGCAATGCACCAAGCCGGTGGAGAATGTCCTGTCACAGCTGACCTCGTCCATGTGGTAAGAGGTCTCATAGTTACATCTTTATTACAGTGGTATGATGTCCCATCGTGTTGAAAGAATGATTGATTATGTGTTACTGACGCCACTTCAACAATATTTCAGCCAGATGGTGCCTAGTAATGAACAGTAAATGATCTTAATGGAAAACCATACGAGATGCCGTGTCATTTCTCTTTCATGGTTGTGAACTACTTAAATCAGTCCTTGTGGAAGTATTACATGTTCTTCAGCGGTTTAAGCTGTCAGAATAATAGCTGTATCATCAAAAACAAAAAAAAAACATCCAGAAATTGCCCAAAACACGATCTTGGTGTGTGACTAGTCATGGTGAAGCCATCATACTTCAGCATGATTAATCATTTTTAAAAGTGGAGAAAACTTTGCTGTGGGTTAACAGACGAGGTGTATACTCATTGATAATCTAGTTGGCAGATGGTAAATTGCTTAGCTTGTTAGAAGATTGTGAAAGCTTTCATTTTGGGATATATTTTGTGTTTGCATCTCCACATTGTAGGTCTCGTGGCTTGGAGCAGCTCGTGCGAGCGCGCAATATCCGCACCGTCGGAGACTTGTGTAACCTCAGTGAATACGAGGTGCATAATCTGCCCATACGTTCTCCCAAAGTCCCCACATTACGGAAAGCCCTGAAGCAGTTTGAGGACAGAACTGACCGTAAAACACCCGTTTCTGGTGGCAGCGGTGGGGTGACTGGTGGCAGAAGTGGCATTTCTGGGGGAAACAAAGCGGTGTCTGGGGGCAATAGTGGAATTTCAGGAGGTGATATTGGGACAGCAGAATCAGCTTCTGGGGAAGGAAAAGGTAATGTTACTATTTCATTGTAGTTTGTTCGTGAAAGATACATGTTACAAGTAGTAGATTCAGCATTTGTTGTGCCATGTGTTCCTGAAGGAAATTAGATGTGAAAAATTAAGGGTTTGTGTACAGCAGTGACCAATACTTAGGCCAATCAATGCTTTGTTATACCTACAGGACATGGAAGAGGGTTAGATTCAAGAGTGGAACAAAATACTGTTTGCTCAGGCTGGCCAGGCCAGATTGGCGTGAAAAAAAATGTATGCATTCCAATGTCTTTCTCCACGACTTGTAGATTTGATGATGGGCCCTTCCTATACACCGCCAGGCTCCCCTCCAGATGCAAATACTGCGAGCCGTTTGATGCCTGACCAAGCTGTCCAGTCAGACGATGGAATCCGGGTGACTGCTGACCAAAATGTGACTGACAAAAATCTGCCTCAAGAGGTTGGAGATTTTGTAGGCATGGAAACAGTTGCTAAGGACACCGATGATGATGAGGTCTTACCGGCAGTAGAGGATGCTCTATCAGAACTTTCTCCATCCAAGGGTAAGTTAGGAGTTTGTGGGGATGATTTGTTACTGCTTGCCAAGTTTTCTGTGTGGTGGACAGAAAAGAGCTGATTTTGCACACAGTGTGATTGCTTCATTTATTTCACTGTTATCAGTATAAATATGTTGTCATTGTCACCTGCTTTGCGCAAACAAGACCAGCAAACTGACAGCTGAATCCATGGAAACAAATTGTAGACCTCAGTTGGTTTTCCTCATCATTGAAGGCTTCTCCAACTGCATCAATCCAGATCATAATTTCTTACTTCATGTGGTCCTTCAGGGTTCACACAGTCCTGGAAACTCCTAGAATTTCCTTGAAAATAAGAATGAGTTTTCAAGTACTCGGAAGTCCTGGAAAAAAATAAGAACTCCTGGAAACTCTTGAGCACTTTGGCATTAGGCATGGTCCTAAGTTATTTGATTGGTGTTTTCTGTCATATTTAAGAATATTTTGCTTATACGACAGCAGCCAGCATTATAGTGGAAGGAAAGTGTACAGGGTCAGGGGAAACCCACGACTATCTGCAGGTTGCTGGCAGAACTTCCAATGTATGCACAACCAGAGAGGAAGCTACATGTAATGGTAGCTAGACATGGGCTCATAGCAACCAGATTGGTGGAAGGGACCTTGGTCATTGTAAAACGAGAATGTAAACGATTGTTTAAAAAAATTAGGTGCTCATAAAAGTGAAAACAACAAAAATGTTTCGTAGAAAATTGCAATTGGGTCATGGAAACTAAAGGAATTTCACTCGTACCTCTATGTACGAACCCATGTCCTTGGGTGGTTCGTATTGATGATTGTTTTGGAACTTGACCCAGGACATTTGTTGTGGTGGACAGCTGGTACAGACATATGCAAGAGGCGTTTAGATTTTTATTCCTTTTTTTTATTGTTAATTTCAGGAGAGCTTCTGATGAACACCAGTATTGATGGTGTAGATGACGAGTGTGAGGTGGCCAAGGTGAGCACAGATAATGATGTGAATGAGGAGAGCAATGACTTGGCCAAGAATCTGCCTGTGGCTGAGGGCGTGTCCAGCCGTGAGGACATGGCGGCCGACAAAGCCAGTTTCCTCCGACATGTAGAAATGTACAGTAAAACCTTCACCAGTGCTGAGATCGGCGAATTCCGTTCCTCCGAGATCGTTCAGCTTCATGCTAACCTGATAACAATGTTGAATGCAACGGCCTCTGCGCTTGGACTAAAGTGCATTTCTCAAGACTCTCAGTCGTGATCATGGCTCTCGTCACGAACAGGTCGGAATTGTGTTTGAGAGGAAGATTGTGGAAAAATGGATCTGGAAGATGGCGTTCTGTTCTGATTTCCATGGAGCATCTTCACACGATGTTTTATAAGATCACATATAATCTTGACTGAGGCAGTAAGAATACAGCGAGGAAGTGTGTTTGGTGTTCAGAAGACTGTTGTACTTTACACGAAACTTGCAAGGGAAATCTCCTGTATGTGATTTTATCCTCGGTAGTGGTGAAAGACGTCCCTGGTGGGCAAAAGATTTCGTTAAAAAGTGCACGGCTGTCGAGGACAGATTTTCTGCAAACCACTGTGCATTTGCCCTCATGGAGCTTGTCAGCTCTGCTTTTGTCCACAATACCAAAACAACTTTCCAACGGAACTGTTAAAACATCAGGCTCATGGGAGACTCACATTTATGTTTTCTGGAATTCATTTTGAAGTTCAGTTGGAATATTGTGCTTCAGAGAAAGAAACTTCCTTTGACCAATTTGTCTTACAAGGCTGAAACCTGAAACTAGTATAATCTCTGCAATCTGCTTCCCACGCACTACAGCCCACCCGAACTCAGTCAGGGATGCATTCCAAAGTTACCATTGCAGTAATCAAAGAATGAGTAATTATTACAGATTTTTTCTTTCTCTTTTTGTTTTTTTTTTCATTTGACGAAGCAGTCTATGGCCATTTTATTTCACATCATTAAATGTCTTGTGCGATTTTTTAGCCGGTTCAAGAGACATGATATAATCTTTAGGTTACTTCCTGAAATACCCTGAAGGTTAGCTTTTGGTTGAGATGGAAGGGCTGGGGGGTTATTGTCTTGGGAGAGAGAGATATTGGACATGTTTTCAGTAGGAACATACTTGACTTTTTTTTCACCTGGGAGAAAATTGACATCAATGTTTTGACAAGGAGAGATAATTAACCTCGGCTTTCCGAAGTGAGATAATTCAGAATAATGTTTCCAGATGCCCAACGCTTAACCAGTGAATCAGTGCAGGCTGTTTTTATGAGAATGGTGAGCTATGCATACACCATGTGCTCCTATTATTAAGGTATTGCTATTGGGCCTGTGTGCCTTGAGCTGATTTTTGTAACTACCTGAATAAATCATCAATTTTTAAATAATTTGCAGTTGTTAACTTGCTGAAGAATTTGCCATTTTGATATTGTGACATTGTCAGAATGTTACGTATCTGGCAATTGTATTTATATCAGTGAAACAGGTATTTTTAAATTTAATCAGTGGGAAATTCATTGTTCTTTTCTTACTACAAGCTAGTTTCCCCTCGGGTTCCTCCCACCATAATACTGGCTGCCGTCATACAAGTGAAGTATTCTTGAGTAGGGTATAAAGCACCAATCATGTAAATAAATAAATAAATAAATAAATACAATATGCTAGAAGCTTTTAATATGGAGTATGATAACTTTACACATAACCCATCTCTGTCCAGTTAATGGGTTTGTCACATTGTAAGTGATCAGTGGTGAAGGTTACAAATTTAGTACCACCCACTCAGCATACATACGTACATTCAAATCCGGGGACCAGGTGTACCTCACCAATGTGGTCGCTGTGAGTCCACCTCACGCTGGCTTCATCTCTGGTCGTATGTGGGAAGGTCTGCCAGCAACCCGAATGATCATGGGTTTCCTCGGGCTCTGCCTTGCTTCCTCCCTTACTGTAGGTGAAATATTCTTGAGTACGGCGTAAAATACCAATCAAATAAATCAGGGGCGTGGTCGGATACGTGGCAAGGAGCAGTGGTCTACCCTAGACAGTTATCTTTTCCGTTACACATGACTCGAACTGATGTATAAATGAAATATTCTTGGCAACAGTTATTTATTTATATGACGTGTTTTACGCGGTACTCAAGAATAGGGATTCGTAAAGTTGAGGGTAGTGTGGGTATGTCGCTTAACTAGTTCTGTATGACGTCATTAGTCTCCCACGGTCATGTGCTTGTGCTGTGTTTTCAGCGCTTAACAAATGGAATTATTGATTTTCTCCTCCCAAAATAGGGTAAATAACCTGTGTTTTGTTCAGTACCTGAAGTCTGTTACGTGATAATGTCACGTGTTTATCCCACGAATCATATTTTGTATACATGTGTGTAGTTTTACTGTGCATGTACATGTTACCTTCAAATTTCTTGAGGCAATTGCCGGTTTTGAACTCCCACCACACTTCAGTGTTGAGCCTGTAGGCAGATGTTTATACCAGTACACCATTCGTTTGGTGTCAAAAGCTGTTTTGAGACACGGTTAAGATATATGACTTCAGTAATTTAGCAGGGCGCATGTGCGTATGTCACATGGACGACACTTGAAAAGGGCATGCTACTGTCCGTGTCCAACAATACTCATTCAGGGCGCATGTGCGTATGTCACATGGACGACACTTGAAAAGGGCATGCTACTGTCCGTGTTCAACAATACTCATTCAGGGCGCATTTGCGTATGTCACATGGACGACTGTCCGTGTCCAACAATACTCATTCAGGGCAGCATGAATGAACTGAATGTATCGTCTTTACTATAACCCAAGTATATTGCACGTACACGACGGCGACCAGCATTAGGGTGGGAGGAAAACAGGCAGAGCCCCGGGGGCTCTTGGAAGCAGCATTAAATACCCACCCCATATCCTCCACAAGTGTATGACAATAACCCTTACGACCGGTTCCATTAAAGGGACACTACTCTACATTTATGTTTATGTCCAATCTGGGAACGTTGAAGAAGCGCTAAAAAATTCCTGAATCCAGATTATGTTCACTAGCAAAATATGGACTGGGGGTTGAGGACAAGGCCTGGGGTGAAATTCATGTAAGGCGAAATCTCCCTTTAGAGCGGGATTTGCGGAGCATCAGATAGTTCACGCCCTTGTCGCCATGGTTTAAGCGGAATGAGGTAAAAACATGCAGTGATGTCAATTACAATACCTTGGATGTTACTGGTCTACTATTACTCAAAACCATATGTTTTCATGACATGTAATAAAGACACGAAAACAATACAAAGGGACCAGGCCTTGGGGATGCTTAGACCACCAACATAACCCAGCTTTACGCAGGTATTAAACATTCATCATGTTGGTGTGTATCATTGATTGCTTCAAATTAACGTTATTTTATTTATTATTATGAAAACCTCGTGACTGGTCAGGTGTAGAGTGACTGAGAGAGAATTAGATACTCTACATCTGCATTTATCCTGATAAATGCAGATCCAGAATCCACGGTTTCACCTTGTGGACGTTAACGAAGCCATGAACCGCTGTTTGGTCACTCAGTGGACAGGGTTAGTTGACCTTACCAATGCTACATGTAGCTCCTTTCGGAAATCTGCGAGTGAGTTAACGTTCCGAGGATGGAAGTGACCCATTTTCGAAATAAGGCGACAGTGTGGCTTCGTGTGTTCAGACTGGTTCAGTTCCCGACTTGGACAGGTGTAATATTGTGGCCAGGTATCATGTCGTGGACAGGTGTAATATCGTGCATTCCTCATTGTATACCCAGCGACGTTGAGCGGTACACAACGCTTGTATGCGACCGTCTGTGCAGTCTATGACGTTCGTTAAAGACCACTTCTTTTCCACCAATACTGCGTGAATATCTGCACATTACTCGTTGAAAGGTTCATCAGTAATTTGCCAAAGGTCTGTGATTTGCAGCATCGCTCGAAACGGGTAATTGGGCTCTCTAATAAAGCCCAGAGTTTATGGGGCGGCTCCAGCTCTTAATATTCTCGTATTGGGCTTAGACTGGTGGAGATCTGCCGAATTCGTCTCGCTGCCTTCTGGACTCGTGCTGTTGAGAAAGTGTAAGGCTTCAGCTTATGTGGTGTCATCTGGTGTCATTCGCACGAGGTTTCAATGAGACAGCAGTAAAATATGATAATGTCATGTACAACTTTTCAAACACCATGTATACGAAACGTGATACGTGTAAAAAAAAAAGCATGATGATGCCTGAAATGATGTTGAAAGCGACATCTCACGCGAAACAAACGAGAACCGTAAATATAGAGATCCTCATGACTTTCTGTACAAGGACGACATCACAACTCCGTAAGGTCTGTGGTCTGCAATTTAACATTTATTATGTTGATAACGCTTATAACAGATTAAAGAAAAATATCTGTAAACTGTTACGTGTAGAATCTCGAATAACACTTTGAAATTCAACAACACACACACACATATATATACCGGTACGCACGCAAATCACTGTGTATTATTACATAGTACTGGTACAATATCACACAGGGAAATACCACAACGTCAACAGATATATGTATTTGTTTCATTTTGCTGGAATAACGAACTAGTTCGATCACACCTTTCCTTTTATCGGATCATTAATGCCCAGAGTTAATTCACCAGGATGTAGAGTAACATAGGCGCCCCTCCTCCCACCCTCCGCCGTAAGTAAATGTAAACAATATTTGTGGTCTAAAACACATGATTACTGGAGCGTTGATTTGCCCATCTTTCTTCTAGATTGATGAGAAACATGGCTTTCTAGAAATGGATTCAAAAATACAATTTCCAAGATAATAAACTTCCAACACGAATACATTTGAAGCACATTCAATGAGTACGACACAATCTCCAAAGACATAAGAATATACATACCGGGATTGTGTATTATTATTTTTCTTACAATCCAAACGTCTATTGTTAGGAAGAGCAGTTCAAGGATGTCGGTCAATAACTGAAATAAACGTCACTTCAGCAGACGATTAGCTCTCGTAACCTATGAAAGGTTCAGTAGATCTATACCCAGAAAGAACCGCATGTATAGACGGGTTCGCTGATGTACCATTACAGTTAATGGATACCAGAAACAACCAATTCGCAACAGGCATTAATTAGTTGCAATAGGGCGTACCATGAAGAAAAAAGCACCATAATACCAAAACAAAACGTTCTCTTCGTAAAGCGTTAAATAAACAAACAAACAAACAATAAAGTAAGGTCTATCTGAAGTAAATTTGCGCGTTTATAAGACAATTTATTTGTGACCTGATGAATTTCGATTGACAAAAAAAGCGGGTTTTGATAATTCTCGCTGAGAACGGCCACTCGCTTTGCAGAGTGTGCATCTGCCAAAAATCGGAATGTTTACTGTAATTGACTAACGTTGATGTCCATTTGTGACAACTTTGCCTAGCTTTCGGTTCCGTTGCCAGTTTGAGGTAGGGCTATACTCGTGATGTTTGCAAAAAGCTTATGTCGATATAAGAGTTTTCTATCCATGGCACTTACACAGGTAGTCTAGTTATATTTTGATTTGCAAAATAAATATATATATGGAGTTCTAAGCTTAAACAAAACTCTTCGTGGAATCGACCCTTGATGGTTTCTTTAAACCGGGTTTGATTTTAAAAGGACAATGCTGTGGACAATTGTTTTTTTTCTCAATTTCAGGTTTGACGATCCTGATATACACATCATTTTTGGTTTGTGACAAGTGAATGTATGAGCCGTGCTACAGAAGGTCATGTGGCCGTTGTATTTAGCTCCCTTCCACAAAACTTCCGCAGATCAATGTGTTGCTACTTCACGATTCTTGCCAACACCGCATTAAAGCGTATTCACCAAGACAGTGTCTCCTTTTTTTATGATATATCAAGGCAGTAGATATTTGTTTTGCGAAAACGGCCGCTGTATTTCTTTGGCCAGTCCGCAGCATCGTCCACATTGGATCATTCGGATTTGTTCTAATATAGCCTCTGATGCTTAGGTTAAGTTCCATAACAGTATGTTATGTGGACATGCATCACAGTGTCCGGAGCAAATGTCACGTGGGCGTGCATCACGATGCTAACAAATAAGCGCACACTAATTTCCAGCGCGAACCAATGCCCTTTGATATTTTGGTTTGATTAATGGAATCTATATACAGTCCCAAAGGTCCTTGACACCCGCCCACACCGTGTCTCCCTGTGAAAATGGCCGTCTGATTGCCGACAGCTGAGTAACTCGGCGTGCTATTTATGAAGTAATTCCTAAGGGGCACCCTACAAAAGCTATACTTCTTGTTCGTGGGCCAAAATGACAGAAAGTCCATATTTTCCACTGCAAGACATCCAGATATGGTTCCAACCATTTTCTCAAGACAAATGAACTGCGACTCATATACCAAAGTTCAGCCAGTCTAGAAGCACTGGTTACGGGTCCTGTCATGATTGTATAACAATATTTTACAGAGATTAATGAGCTATCACCAAGCAACCGACAAAAACTCTAATGTTCTGTCACATGTGCCTAGAGGAAAGACAAATGCAGTCAGAGCTGTGATGTGATATTTACATCTAAGAATTGGCTGAAGGGCTATGGCTTAACCTCTCTTCGGCCATGAATATCAAGTAACGCTCAACGATGAGAACGGAATAACGAGGAATTATAATAACAACGAGTGACTAGAATAAATAGAGAACAGAGTCTTAGACGTTGAATTCCAGACATTCTTCTTGCCTGAGAGGCCGTCTGTATGTGTGCACACCAAGCACTTCACAGTAAGGTTCACTTTTACGCGTACAGGCCTCTAATCACTTTGTCCACCTTAAATCAGCAAATTTTCACAGTGGGATAAAATCAGGGATCAATGGCAGACGATCAAGCAGGGATTAGCACTGCCGGTAAACGCCCTGTAGGCCTGTATATGAGGTTGTAGAAGTGCAACCGTTGCTAAGGGTGACAACAATGGCCCCGAGCATGCGTTGTGACCCCGTGCTATTTTATTTTCCAATGTCGGAATACTCCATCTTTATCCATTTTAGCCAGTCTTAGGCTCATTTGTAGAGAACAAATTTCTTTTGAAATATTATAGTTATAAGTGTCTTCATGACTTCGAGAAGCATTTCCCGGACTAAGATAAAGACGGTGTCCATTTACGCCTGAGGCAACAGGCTTTTCCTTCCAGCTACAGAGTGACTCTTCAGTGACGTCATAACGAAGTGTGTGTGACCATCATATGTTGTCCTTGGTCACGCTAACAGATCAGACGTCGAGACGTGTTTTGTTCGCAGTATGCCTTGTTACACAAATATGATCCTATCCTGAAATTGGGAGTCTTTACTTTGATAGTTAGTTGTAATTACGAATTGACCAGGCAAATTGCTTGTCCATAAAGCCAAAAAAAAAAAAAAATAGAGAAATACTTTCGTATTTTGGATGAAAGTTTGCTAATTTGCACTCTTTTTCTGAAAGCAGAAACAATTGCAGAAATGTGTGACCACAGCCACCAAAGCAGTTGATTCTAATCCTCTAGCTACTGCTGTTATTAGGGTCATGATTTATGTCAGTGGAACACTAGGTTTGTGGGAATCACCATCTGACCCTATGCTGGAACAAGCACAAAAGCGGAAAATGTCAGATTTAGGGTGAAGGTCACAAATGCCGACAGTGACCGACAACTGGCGAATAATCCCGAAGCAGACACATGCAGGCCTAGTTGTAATCAAGACCTCATTTAAACCGAGGAACTGAAGTACAGAACGCTGTTGTTCCTTCCCCCCTCCGGGATACAATAGACCGGCTCGGCGCCATGGTTACAGGTGTTTGATTGGACCACGTTGATGATGGCCATGACTGTCCCCACCACGGAGACGAAAACGCCGAAGAGAAAGACGAGGGTTGGGACGACATTCCTCCAGCTGAAGTACGGCTCTCCCCTCAGTTTGATGACCAGGATAGACGGTATGATGAAGGCCAGGGGCGAGGCCACCAGCACACCCTAACGAAAACACAGGTTATAAAGGTTATAATGACAGTTAACTCGGAGATACATAAAATTTGGTCATTTTCAGACGTATGGACATCAAACTTTATCGCTCTCAGAAATATTGACATTAAAATAAATCACAGAGCTAATATTAAAATAGATCTAATTATACTCAAATACATGGACAATAAATTAGGTCATACTCAGATAAGCTGACATTAAAATGTTATTCACTCATATACTCGGGTCTTGCTCAGATAAATTCATATTAAACTAGGTCATAAAGAAACGTTTATTAACCCGTGACATTCAGATATACTCACACTGGTCATACTCCGTTAAACTCATGCTGAATTATTATCTGCTCAGATATACTCTCACTGGTCATACTCCGCTAAACTAATGCTGAATTATTATCTACTCAGATATACTCACACTGGTCATAATCCGCTAAACTCGGGCTGAATTATTATCTACTCAGATATACTCACATCAGCCACGACATTTCCAGATATACGCACATAAAGCTATGTAATACACATACTCTCATTAAACTAGGTTTTTCTTAATCACACCCGATTTAAACTATAGGCCATACTCAACCATATTCACATAAAGCCAGCTCATACTCACACATACGGTAGAACTAGGCCATACTCATAATATAACTAGGCCATACTCAATTATACTCACGATATAACTAAGTCATACCCAGCCCTACTCACGATACAACTCAGCCATACTGACGATATAAATATGTAATACTCGGCCCTTCTCACGATATAACTAGGTCATACTCACTCATACGCGCGATATAACCAAGTCATACCCATGCATACGATATAACTAGGTTATATTCAGCCATAATCACGATAAAACTAGGTCATACTCAGTCATACTCACGACATGACTACGCCATACCCACGATATAACTAGGTCATACTCAGCTACACTCACGATATAACTAAATCATACTCAGCAATATTCAGGATATAACAAGATCATACAGCCTTACTCACGGTATATCTAGGTCCTATACAACCACACCCGCATAAAATTGGGTCATACTCAGCCCTACTCACGATATAACTAGGTTATCAACAGCCATAGTCACGATATGACTAGGTCATACTCAGCCATATTCACGATACAACCAGCTTAGTCTTACTCACATTGAACTCAAGTACGATGCCCAGACAGTCGGTGGTAATGGAGAGAGCGGCAGCCAGAATGGCGATGGTGACCGTGACGGCGATGTGACGGAGGGTCGGGGTGGGCTGACGGTTGGCGAACAGGGACAGCTCCACAACCTGGGGGCACACGGGACAAATAAGGTAAATATTTATTTATTTATTGATTGATTTATTTATTTATTTACGTGATTGATATTTAACGCCGTACGTAATAATATTTCACTTATACGACGGCGGCCAGCATTATGGAGGGAGAAAACCGGGCTGAGCCAGGTAGCTGCCGGACCTTCCCACGTACGGCCGCAGAGGAAGCCAACAATAAGAGAAATAAGACGCGAGTTCTGGATTTTGTGTCTTCATATGAAATGCATGTTTTGGATGAAATTTTGTATTGGATTATATTTTGTCTCTTAGGTTGACTATGTTTTGTGTGAGAACTGTTCTTCATTATTGAAAAATGTTTATTTTGCGCATAAAATAAGTGTTGAACTAAAGCGAAATCTTTTGCTAAGCCCTATATTGTTTTAAACTTTTATATTAAAAAGTCCGCCAAATTCAAAGTTGGAATTTTATGATTAAAATTTGAATTTTTTCCCGTTTTGGCATTTCATGCTTCTGTGAAGGGACTGGTGCCAAGAAGACTGCGTGTATGCTGCATTATTCAATGGCAGATGAGTGTTTTTTCACTTCAGCATTTTCAACATCTATTTCCCTTTCCCAACACCGTCTAACAGACCAGCTACTGTTCAATTATCACATAATCCACGTTAATACTGTCAATATTACCAGAGTGCTCTTAAGTGTACGTAGCATTTCTCCCCCTAGTTTTAATTAACTTTCTTTAAATTTAAATTTCTTATAATTGCGTCATTCGGTGCATGGGGTTTGGTTTGTTTATTTAAGGTCTCATATCGACATACGTTATATTCATTTTACGGCTTTATTTCTTTTTCAAATACATGTATGTTTAAAACAGTTAAAATATTTGTTCTCCTAAAAGTAATGAGATTTGCTTAAGTAACCGTTATCTTATGAAAAGCCATTTTAATCATTCAAACCAGATTAGCTAATAAATAATGTAATGAACTCATTTTTAACGTCCATTGTGTCGTTTTCAAAACCATCTCGGCTATAATTACGTTAATACACATGGCTAGTATTGGCAGCGTGCATTATCATTCCAGTCCTAGCATACAGAAGTTGGTTTTTTATCTATTCAGTATTTCGCCCTGGAAGTGTATTTTTTAGACGCACGTAAAAGTTGTAAATCAATACTTTAGGTGGTGCAATTAACAATGTGCCGTGCAGCGTGATATCATCCTACGTGATATCATCCTACGTTGATATCATCCTACGTGATATCATCTTACGTTGATATCATCCTACGTGATATCATATTACGTTGATATCATCCTACCTGATATCCTACGTTGATATCATCCTATGTGATATCATCCTACGTGATATCATCCTACCTGATATCATCCTATGTGATATCATCCTACGAGATATCATCCTACGTTGGAAACAAATCTCAGAACAGAACTCAGAATCTTGAGAAATAAGTAAACCTAAATCATGGACGAAACTCCTGATCATTCACACTATTAAATCTACATTACAGGCCTCATTTATCACGTTATCTATGTGTAGCGTGTTGACCCTAAAGAGAGTCCCACAGAGCCGATTAGTCCGAGGACACTGAACTGTGTTCCAAGACAAAAGGTACTGTTTATGAAAGTCCCAAATCTGTGAAAATGTGTTAAATGTGATGACAACACAACACTTTGAGTAATTCTTGACCAGCGCCGTCTAATAAATTGCATTTAACATCACTGCATTTGTTTTACCTGTAATTCTGCTTAAGCCACGGTGCCAGGGGTACTTATATAAAGACTTATATGAACAGTTAGAATAAAACCCTAAATGAAGTGAGATGACTGTTTCCCGACTATCACACTGTCGCCGTTGTTCTAATTTCACTCTGTATTTTGTAGTCCTATATATTACACACTGTGAGGCATCTGGATAGCGCTGTATATGGGCATTTCAGCACAGTGCCACCCAGCCAGAAGCCGAATGGTGCAGCACTTCTCAAATCCATTGTTAGGTTAAAAAGTGGTATGATGTGCTCCAATATGAAATGCCTGTGCCGTTTTCTGTACAATACCGCATGCTCATTTGATTATCTTTTAAGCCATTTTCATTGATTTATTCCTGCAAATACATATAATTGTTACCCCACCTTAAATACCACAAGGTTGAATTTTTGTCAGCAACTTGCTTGTGGTCGCGCGTTTTCCCCTGGTTTTCTCCGACCATATTGGTGACCGCATTTGTAACGGCCTAAATGAAACATTCTGAAGTATGGCGTAAAACACCGGTGAAATAAATAAATAAATCTCGCAATACATAGCAGGCAGTGATTATGTCGTCATCAGGTAATCGGCCAATTGCCATGACCTCCGGTTTATAACTTGCTGGCAATTTTTATTCTGACATGGCAAATTAATAAATAATTACCCAGTGTAAAGAACGCGCAAACAATGCGACACGACGTTTATTCATCTGCCCTTTGTCGGTTAAATATGGCGTATTATTACTTTACAGTTTTCTATACAATTACGCAAAATTAGCCAGCAGAAAAAAACACCGACATCACGGTAGTGCTTCGTTATATGAGCTCGACTAATTAAGCTTGACGTCCGTAATTAGCCTCGTTATTTATGCTGGGGAGATTCAGTGTGATGTGAAACGCATGAGACTAAGCAATTGTAAACAAAATACAGTAATGTTTATTCATGTATTCTATGCGAGTGCATAGCAATGCATTATAAGGTATAGAAATTTCCCGACTCTCAGACACGAGTTGTCGACCAAAGTACAACCATTAAAAAAGGGTTCTGGAGATGATGCAGATTTAACCTTTCTGGTGTTCAGTTTTGGAGTTAGAAAGTATTATACTGAGAAAATGTGAAGTAACAATTCAGTCAAATGAATTTAACATTTACTTTGCGAAAAAAAGAAGTTCATTTTTTTTTTCTCCTCTGCGTGCAGGAATAATTTCTTGTTTTTGTGAGGGTCATTCGGGCCACAGTGCCAGACCTGTCAGTTTGTGAGAGGTAAAGGATGTAGAAGACAAATCTTTATCAGTACGTATGAATAAAAAAATTCTTAATTGATTCAGAGTCATTTTGACTGTTTTGACAGTGTTAGAGGAGTGATCGTTTTCGTTTTGTTTCTGTGCTTCTTTCGATGCTCATGGTATATACGCGCTTTATTAAACAATCTGAGCCATGACAGTAGCGTACAGTAGTTGGTTTCCTAAGGTCTTGTCCTACCGAGTGTCTGTGGTTACGTCAAGTGACTCTTCAATAATTTTTAAGGCATTAAAACAAAGATATCATCTTTTGCCATATTCTAGAATGGAACACATTCAATGTTTTAAGTAAAAGTTATGCTTGGCAGTTTCATAAGAGCCAGTTGGCAAATTGGCGATACTCAGGATCACAATGTAAAAAAAAATTCATAAGTGGGATTTGTAGAAGGCACTCTTGCAGATTTACCAATCAAAACTGGGATCACTTACCTCTCGAGTAACGAAGCATTCGATTGGATAAGTCAGCATGATGGTCACGGCGAACAGAAACCTTCCCGTATTGGCTAGATCATCTTTGTGGCAATAGCTCTCCAACAAGTCACCTGAGGGAAGAGGCAACAATAAAAAGGCTTATCAAAGATTTACCTATTTACACCATTTATTATATTATATTTATTTATTAATGCGGCAAAACAACGCTGAGCTCCAAGCAAACGAACAAAAGGGCATTAAACTTTGAGGCTATCGTCAAACTATTTTACTTAGTATTTCTTTGTTTATTATTATTTCATAATTGTTGTTTAACACCACACGTGTGCTCAACAATGTTTCACTTATACGATGACTGTCAGTTTCATGGGTGGAGAAGATAAGAGTATCTTATAGTAATCTTATAGTAATCTTTGGAACGTTACTGAAGAACTTTACAAGGTGTGGCGTTCAGATACACACACCATATTGTTGGAGGACGAGTGGACTTCAGCGCACGTTAGATGGGCAAACGGGCACATGAATGTCGGCGACCGCTTTCGCCCAATGTCCTCCACCCTTACAACTAATCGCCATTGTAAAAGCGAATAGTGTTGGCGTATGTTGCCAAACAACAAGTAATTAAAATGAATAAGTAAATTTTCCTAGTGAAGACACAGAGACGGCAGGTGGTCTAACCTTGCGTGTATGTCTTGAAGGTGACGTATCCAGCCACGCCTATCACCATCATAATGATCAGAGACACGATGAAGCTGGAGTGGGTGACGATCTTCCACCGCTTAGACGTGTTGTTCTCCAGAGACGCGTGTATCAGGAACACGTTATGGTGGCACATGAACGCTGTCGACAGGCAAACAGACAGACAGACGGGGGGTTAAACAGAGAGCTGCTAGGATTTCATGTGGCACGAAACACAGAAAACAGGCCAAAAAAAACAAAACCTTAAACACAAAAAGGCACACATATGCAAAGACAGCCAGATGAGCACAGTGACAGAGACAGGCAGAAAAATACACAGACAGACCAGCAGACAGAGAAACAAACAGAAACACAGATAGGGAGCAAGACGCACGGAAGAAGAGACAGGCAGGTACACAAACTGATGCGGACAGACAGGCTAAAAACCTAGTTGTCGAAACCGACATTCGTATACCAGCCGTCCGTTAAAGTGGGCGTTCCGGGTCAATAATCGCAAGACCAGATTCGAAAACCGACAAATAACACAAACCCCCAAAGAACTAAAAAAATATGTAAAATATGAAAATTAGAACGGACTCATGCAAAGAGAAGTTGTTAACAGTTTTCAATGATGACGAAAACACGTAATGAATGTTCTAGGCGGATGAATAAAATCAGTTTCCAAATCATGTGCCATTGTAGTATATATTGTGTTGATAATCAAATATGCATCTCAGGCAGTAAGTCAGACAGAGAGACAAATTGACGAATAAAAAGGCAAACGGACGGACTAATCGACAGACGAAAAGACAGATTAACAGACATGCAGACAAGAAAGACAGACGGTAAGTCAGACAAGCAGACAGACAAGATGAATCAAAAGACAAACGGACGGGCCGACAAGTCAACCAACAGGCAGACAGTAAGACAAACATATACTCACCAAAAGCCATGATTCCGATGGCCTGGGTGACATTAGGTCGAGCAAACGTGAAGGAGTCGGGAGTGGTGGGACTGAAACAGAAGATGATAATTTGGTTGACTGAGTGACTGGCTGATGATATCATCTGGAGATTGCCGTAACATCTCATTTTTCCTTGTCTGGTTGGTGTCTAATCACAACGTTATAAACTTATACTCCAATCCAACCTGTAGCTACATGTAGTAAATTTATCTCTTACTTACATAGTCCATACGAAGTTACTTACATACCCTTGTGAAGTCACTCAGATGGTCTGTGTGAAGTCAGTTAAATACTCTGTGAAGTCACTTACATAGTTTGTGAAGTCACATACGCTGTGAAGTCACTCACGTGGTCTTTGTAAAGTCACTTGCATAGTCTATGCGAGGTAGTCTGTGTGAAGTCAGTTAAATACTCTGTGAAGTCACGTACATAGTCTGTGAGAAGTCACTTATATAGTCTGTGAGGTCACTTACACACTGTGAAGTCAGTCACGTAGTCTGTGCGAAGTCACTTGCATAGTCTGAGCAAAGTCACTTGCATGGTCTGTGCGAAGTCATTTACATAGTCTGTGTGAAGTCAGTTAAATTCTCTGTGAAGTGATTTACATAGCCTTTGCAAAATCTTTTACATACACTGTGAAATCACTCACATTGTCTGTGCGAAGTCACTTACATAGTCTGTGAAGTCACTTTCATAACCTGTGGGAGGTCGCTTACATAGTCTGTGCGAAGTCATTTACATAGTCTGTGAGAAGTCACTTACATAGTCTGTGCGAAATCATTTACATAGTCTGTGCGAAGTCACTTACATAGTCTGTGCGAAGTCTGGAATTCGGATCAAGATCATTACAAGGATGACCATTACCAGGAAGATAGACAGGAAGGCCCACTGTGGAGGAGAGAAGTGAAATCGTTAACTGATGGAACGACTGCTTGATTAATGGATCGGTTGTTTTATTGATTGGGGAGTGGATTGATGAACTAAAGTATTCAATGACTTATTGCCTGACCAGTTCATGAATGACTGACTAAGGTTGATTGTCTGAATGAGGGGTTGAAGAATTTGATGTCATAATGCTGTCATGGAAGTGACGAAATTACCGACAAAAAGGAACAGCCACACTTTATACAAAAGCGTAATATTTAAAATAATCATTCATGGAATCATTGATTTATGGCTGCGGACTGGGATATGACGTCACAATGAAGAATATTTCACTTGCATGACGACAGTCCTGTCTATACGGATGGGAAAATACCTCACAGAGCCCGGAGAAAACCTCGGAAATTCGCTTAGTAGCTGGCAAAGAGGGTGTAACACAAGGTCAAACGTAATTACCACGCCGACTTATCTCAGAATGTGTCGTCTTGACAGTGACGTTTGACATAACTTACAACAGTTTTGACACCGGGCGCCAGAGTTGGACTGGCTGGATTCTAGCGCATGTCATGAGCTGATGTGTCACAGAGAGAACGAGGCACTTTGAGACATCGCACTGGGAAAGACGCTTCAGCGCACTGACACAGCCACGACCCCGGAAGTTTTGAATAGAAAAGACCACAGCACATGGAGTAAAACCACAGCAGCGACGACAGTGTGATAGCTGTGAATTGGTCACACGTTACCAGTAAAATCCGGCCTCCTGGCAATTTACTTCAGTGACGGTTTTATTGTAACTGTTTGTTGAAGAAGCCAACAACTTACACGCCAACAGCACCACTAAGGCCTACCTTACTGAGGCGGGCAATGTTCTTGTAGAGAGAGATGGGCATGGTGATCACCAGAGTCACTAAGAGAATGACGAACTGACGGTTACCCAGGACTGTGTTACCCAGAGAGTCTGAAACAGGGCACGGACAATGACAGATTAGACACAGCATTGTGGCAATAGTTTTCTGTGGACTGGCCGTTGATGATTAGAACAGCCTGAATGCTTAAAGCACGTCTTACTGGCTTGGGGCAAATCATTCCATGGAATGGAGTCGCCAAGTAAACCAATTTATGTGTGTGTGTGGCTGATTAACGGAAGGTCTGGCCATTGGCTACTGGCGGCTTCATCTCGTCACGGTGGAGCAATTATTAGACTTTCTCAACAGTTAGAGAATTTATTACTTCGGAGAAAATTCCCTCATTTTAGGAGATGTGGCATGCTATGTGTTCAGCTTCAACCGAAACTCTTTTATTTTTATTTACTCTAAGTATCACATCTGTGAACTGAGTTTTTTTTTTTTTGTTTTACTTGTCGCCTAATTTACTTACTCTAGACAGGTCTTTCTTATGGAAATACAACTTCTTGGTTTATTAACACGACGTCTCGATGTAGATACTAGCATCGTTATCAAGTGAGTGAAATCAAAATATTAATGCTCTTAAATATAACAAGTAGAGATACAAGTGTCCACATGTAGAACATGTAGGCGATATGATGAACGGTACTCAGGGGGATTAGGCTCGTGGGGTTCAAGGTCAGTTTGGAGGACGAATAGATTGTAGGCTGAGGGAAGGTAAATCCCTTGATCTCTGTTGAGGCTAGGCTTTAATCTCTTAATCTGGATGGCTTCCTGTAGTTTACGTGTCTTCCAGTTGGGCTGATTAGAGGTAAGTGTTCTGATTGTGTTACAGTTGATGTTGTGATGCGGGTTTTCTTGGATGTGGTCACTTAAGGGGAGATTTGCAATCACGTTTTTGGACAGATGACTTGTATTCTTTAATTCGGACTCCTAGTAGTCTTCCCGTTTCTCCGATGTAGGATGCGTTGCAGCTGCATTTTATTTGGTATACATCTCCTTTGGGTGGTGAGGGCTTGGTGGATTTCCTCTTCCTTGTGGCATGGAGGAGTGACTTAAACGTAGGCTGGCTTTTAAAGAAAGTCTCTATTTCTGTGGATTGTTTTAATAGGCGACAAACTTGTGACTGGTTGGACCGATGGATGGAAGGCTTATTCGGATTCCAGGGCCTTCATCTCTGACTCTCGACTGTTGTCTGGGTGGAGGTTGTATGGCTTTCTGGATTGTTTTGTTGACTTTGTTTGCTGGGTATCCATTGAGTTAGGTGAAGACCGTACACAGGTGTGTGATCTCCTCATCCAGGTTGTTGGTGCAGATGTGTGTGCCTCTCCTAGCGCGGGTTGAAGTGATCCCATTCTTAGTCTTGGGTGGGTGGTTGGACTTATAGTGGATGTACTGGTCAGCATGGGTTGGTTTGCGGTAGACTGTAGTTTGTAGGCCACCTGTGGTTCTCTTTACTTGGACGTCTAGGAAGGGTATCAGCTGGTCTATTTCAGGTGGTTTAGTAATACTGTCGGATCATCGTTATGGCCTAGAGCTACGTAAGTGTCGTCAACTTTTCGCATCCAGCAAATGGTTCGGATAGGTGATGTAGACAGGGCTTTGTTCTCTAGTTCTGTCAGGCAGATCTTGGAGACTATCGGGGAGAGTGGAGATCCCATGGGAAGGCCATGAATCTCCTCGTAAATTGTGTCACCCTATGTGTAGTATGTGGATGATAAGCAGTATTCTAGCAGGCGTACGATGCTTCCTGAGCGAAATTTTCCAATTGCCTTAGGAATTTCCCGTTTGTCACTAAATTTTTTCACCACCTTACTTGATTTTCCCCACTTTTAACACAATTTTTCACCACCTTACTTGATTTTCCCATTTTTAACACAATTTTTCTCCTTTAATGCGGGCTTACGGGTTTTCGCATTCTTCAGATGATTTTCAGATTCACCACCAAGTTCATCCATTCCGCGACTAATTTTCGTGTCAATGATTTGATTTCAAATTAGCCACCGCATAATGAAACTTCAATAACCAGAATAAGGGACTGTCGTCGAGAGCGACATCAGTTGCTTAATGTAAGAATAAATCTCATTACAGTTTCTTGGACATACTCCCCTTGCCCTCCAAATCCCGACCCCACCCTATCCCTTTCGTGGGCTACTTTTGGTTACGGTATGCTATGAATAAGGCCCCGGACTAACCTCCTCCAATCCTCACGAAGAGCCTGGTGATGGTGTCCCCGATGATCACATTGTAGCTCACCATCGCTGACAACAGAACAAACATAACGTATTTATTATAGGAGTATTTCTGTAAATTTCTACCGATTTATTTGATAAGTGTTCTTTTTCAACAGAACTCAAGTACATAATATGTGAACTAAGAAAAGAATATCAGAATATTCCAAGGGACTTCTCCTTCAGCAAAATAAATCCATAGAAAGAAAAGAAAGAGAAGAAAAATGTCCTTTGCCGTCATCGTTTACATATCTCCTCAAATGAGACACAACTTGTCTTGCTTTTAATTACAACGATTTATTATTTGTCTAGGTGGAAACAATTCTAGGAGGCCACTGAAGAGTTCTTTGCCTGTAAGTCAAGATATCCGTGTAACTCGTGTTTACCGTACTGTTGTCAATATGTATATTTATTTATTTGACTGTTGTTTTACCCTGTGCTCAAGACTATTTCATTTATACGACAGCGACCAGCGTTATGGTGGGAGGAAACCGGGCACAGCCATTCAACCATCCGCAGGTTGCTGGCAGATCTACTATTGCCAAAGCTAATACCCTACACACACGCATGTATTCCGAGAGAAATGCAGAATTACATACCGATGAACGGGTAGGTGAACTGCAGTAGGGTAAGGATGTAAAACACCGGTTTCCCCATCGCCGTTCTCACTACATCCTGGCGAGGAAAAAACATACACATGTATCAGCAAGATCATACAGCCATCGACTCCTCTATGTGAAACCTGAAGGGAAAATCTGAAGAAAATTACTTCTTGAAGTCCATGCAGTGAGCAACAATAGAAGTGGTTATTGGCATTGCTGAAAAAAAGTGTTAGGAATCATGGAAGAGTCCTTTGATTTTTCATGTAAATGATGAAAACAATCGGATGGTCCTTGACTTGATTCGGCCGATCTGTTCATCTGGGTTGGATTAGCTCTCCTGGGAAAACTCCGATTTTTAAGTTAGCTGAAACAAACTTTTCTCTCAGTCTGAGCAGGCATACGTCTGCTATCTTCAGCAGATTGCACCATGCGTGACTTACCTGGTATGACGTCAGACCTGTGGTGTAACCCGCCTCTATCAGCATCAACACGGAGCAATCTGGAAAGTGAGAGTGCTCAGACATCTTTACAGGATCCACCCTTACAGAATAGACACTGAGAATGAGGGAGTAATAGGCAGGTTGATATATCCTGATTGTTGATACAAACCTGCTACAACGATGTGTATGTCAAAAAGGCGACAGTTGGGTGACATGCTTTCTTCAAACCATTATGTTATCTGCCCCCATTGTTGTTTCATCTTTCTACACACAATAAGCTGATTAAATATTTTTCAACATCTAAAGTTAAAATCCAGAAATGTCTATATTCATCTTAGGTATTACAGAGACAGGCAATACTTCCAGGAAAATGTGTAAACATATAATTTGTAATATCCATAGATTATCTGTAGTCGGTTGATATCTTTATTATTTTTTTTTAAATTACCACAAATATGGTTAATACTTAAGTTGCACCAGTGACATATTAAACTGCTTTGTCCGATAAAATAAGTGTTACAAGACAACTGTTTCGTGAACAAAGTTTGAATTCGATCCGTTTTTGCAAATTTTTCATGATGATAACACATTTAAAAGGCCATGATGTAATGTCATTCAATTTACTTCAGGTCGACTCTACTTCCGGCTAACTCGTTATGAATCAACCAATGGAACAGCAGCTTACCGGTAACTACGGCAACAAGCACAAGGAGCAGAATACCCAGTCCAAACCCAGCTTGGTTAATGGCGTAAGGAATACCTAGAAAAAGGAATAAAGAATACATTCAGAAGTGATGAAGATTCGGCTTTCAAAGTTTAAAAAAAAGGCAAATATTATGCAGATCTGAACGAACGCCGATAATCATTTTTTGTCATGGAAGCGTGAATCCAGTCGTTCATCCTCACAAAACGGCAAAATTTGAAACCGGTTTTTACAATTTTTTTCTCCCTTAGAAACAAAAACTAGATTTGCCAACTGCGTTTCCAATACGGCCACGCTAACCATGTCGAACTTTCCTATACAAACATGCCGTGAAATGAATGATTTATGTCCTCGGCAAAGGAAAAAATTGATTTAAAAATGTCACGCGACGCCCCCTGCTGCATGGCGCGACCATAAAATGACGTCATCATCTGTATACTCGTAGACACTTCACTCTTACCTATAATACCGGAACCCACGATGGAGTTGATGAAATTAAAGCTGGTAAAGGGGATGTTACTCTGTATCTTCTTCTTGTCTGGTTCAGGCTCCACCAGGTGGCGAGAGTCATCCGTCATGTGTGAGGTGTGACCCGAGTCCTGTGACGTCATACAACGTGAAAACTTATAATACCAAAATAGAAATGCACGGTATCTTCATTAAGATTGCATCTGTAATATACTTGGGTACCATGTTGCGGGTCACAGGGATTCACAACATGACTTAGAACAAAGGCCATCATGACTTAGAAAAAGGTACAGCATGACTTAGAATAGCAAACAACACGAATAAGAACAGGGGCCATCGCGACTCAAAATAGGGGCCACAATGACTCAGAACAGGACATCAGGACTCAGAATAGGGGTCATCACGACTTAGAATAGGGGCCCTCATGAACGCACCTGTGACGGAGATTTGTCCTTCAGAATGTAGGTGGATTCTGAGTCAGGGGATTTCCCTGTTGTCTCCATGGTAACGGTGGATGACTCCCTCAGGCGTGGCCTCTTGTGCCGGAATCCTGAAGGGGAATAGCAAAAATAGAGGTAAAGACTATTTACTCAAATAAAGATGGCGGTCCTCACTGCTTCAGTCACTAAGGCGTTGTTGTCACGGCAACCCTTGCTGATTGCATTGCGGTTTGAAACCCGGAGGTTTGTCACTGGGTATGTGGCAGAGGGCGACACTTGGCTCCTAGAACTCCGATTTCCTCAAGCTGGATAAACCTGACCGTCCTGTCCGTGAAAATTCGGAGGTACACTGTAAACACCACACAATCAAATAAACAATGATTGTGACCTACAAATTTTATGACTTTGAACGCCTAACTTTAATTATAAGAGTTTTTCCTCAAAAGTAAGGTTGACCATTATTTGCCACTTAAAACCACGTTTCTAGACGAACTTCAGAGCACATGGCAGAATAAGTAAGGATGATATAGGCTACGGTATAGCGTAGCATTTATTATACAAGTATATGGAGCCTATATCGGCGTTTGTATTCTAGTCATCTCAATAAAAAAAACTTGACAGCTAGCCTTCATCGATCCGTGCTTATGCGAATTCTTTGTAAATTATTCATTGATCGAAAAAGACCACTGACAGGTTTAACCCAGGACTTGCAAAAAGTCGCTCAGTCTCTTCTACAATGGTTTATGACTGTTTTTGTATCGAGTCTTCTTGCATAATTAACCGAGAATGATGTTTGCAATTCACACAAAAAAATTGTATCAAGAGAGACATACACACCACTGAAAAGTCTTGAAATATTATGAACACTGCTATTGAGTAATTATAGGTGGGTTATGACCCTTAGGCAAGAACTCTCTTATGCCCCGAGGAAAATTGATTAGCCTAGAATAGAGCTCGAAATGAAACGTGGTTGTTTACATACACCTTCTACATATATAACTGTGCATGAGGCGGTTATTTCAAATATTACTATTATGACATTATTTTGAAGCGATTTGGTTCATGGAAAATAAAGAGTCCGTTTTCGATAACTAAGAAACAGGCAGGTGAAATTGTTTCAGATGTCCTTTCCGATAAACTCGCCAGAAGCACAAGCGCTCTGAGGCCAGTTTCATGAAACTGCGTTCGGACACATTTTCTACGTAAATGACACCACCTTACTGTGCTACAACAGAGACAGTGTGAGTCTATATTCGAGAGAGAAAAAAAAAAGACATTCCCACGAAGTTTTGGGAAACTGGCCCATGCTCGTCAAAGATGTGTCCACTCCCAGTCATCATTTGTAATTCCGCACTGGGAATATGGCCTCAGTAACAGATAAAATGTATGGCATGTGTCGAATTGACCTAAATCCACATCACGCTAATGGTCTCATTTTCGTTTCTGTATGAATTACTCATAGTTTGGACACGATTTAAAGGACATTATTACACATTCTGTGCCTGTAAAATCTACATAATCTAGGCACAAGTACAGATTATTTCAACCATGCATGGAGACAGTTAATCCTCGAGTATAATTTAGCACGCAGCACATGAGGGACATAGGCCTATTTAAATCTGGGCACAAACAAACGCACAGCCAAACACTGACTCAGTTTATACAATACTTCCATAACCCTTACAGAGTATATACCGTACTAACATATTGTGGTCATAAGTCATGAACAAATGGCAAGGTCATGGGGATCAAGGTATACCTGGTACAATTTTTCAGTCATATGATAACGAGTCCTTCGGATGTGGACCTAATATTTTCTGTGACCTTTAGTGTCCTTCACGCCGAAGTGCTATCGCCAATGGAACATCATGCCGAAGACACCAGACATGACACCACACCCAATCACTTCATGTTGACACCGGGAGGATCAGTTCTGATTTCTTGCTCTAGTCTCTCAGTGCCGACCACCAAGGCAGCAGCAAGTACCAGTTTTAAACTCTTTGGAATGACCAGACCCGGGACTGTGGAAGCTCTAACCACCAAGCCACCGAGGCGGTCTAGGGATCATGGTTAAATGACAGGAAATACACTATAATACCGGATTGGACAAAATCTCTGTCGCATTGTAATTGTTTCTGGTAATTCTGCGTACATAACGATTTAAATAAATAAATAAGAAAGCAATACCGAACATGATTTTGTCGGTCTCCAACGGACACCCTCCCCCCCTCTTCCAAAGCAATTTGTATTGACGAATGTTGATTATAAGTCCGCGTAAGGATATAAATGATGAGGCTATGCCTAAGGAAGTCCACGTGATGTGGTCCGCGTAAGGATATAAGGAGTGAGGCTAAGCCTAAACGGGCCCACGTGATGAGTGACTCATGATGCAAAGGTCAAGCAAGTC
Source organism: Acanthopleura granulata (assembly GCA_016165875.1). Lineage (NCBI taxonomy): Eukaryota > Metazoa > Mollusca > Polyplacophora > Chitonida > Chitonidae > Acanthopleura > Acanthopleura granulata. The sequence continues at coordinate 9,080,950 of JABBOT010000018.1, read as the reverse complement.
TAGTTCCACCAATGACTTAAGCGAGCGCATGCCGTGTAAAGGGTATGAAATACCCTGAAAATGAGCCATTGTATATCTAGCAAAGTTATGTCCTACGGACTGAATCTGTGGGAAAACAATGTAAATAAGGTGGGCGGTGTTAAATGGCTAAACCATGCGAGTTCCTGACACAGCGATACCACAAAACGGCATTGCGATGTGACAAAAAGGCAGAGCGACGTCCCACTCACTGCCGACATACGCTATGCCGAAAATACGATGCCCCACTCCGTAGCTAAATGCACCACAAAGAAAGGACAAGAATTGACGCACCACTCATTAAAAACATATGCCACAACGAAGACACGAAATACAATTCCCCACTCAACGCCATGCCGTCGGCACCATGTCAACTTTAATGCCCTACTTAGCGACGACATACATCAAGAGGGCACAGATATGATGCCCCAAACAATAACAACATACGCCATGCCGTCGGCACCATGCCAGGTATAATGCTCCAAAGAAGGCACAGACGGGCGTCGACATACGCCACACCTAAAACACTCGACAAGATGCCCCACTGAGTGAGTGCTGGCATACCCCATGCGGTCCCTTGCTGTCAAAATGTTGGCTGCGGCTTCATACAGTTAAAGTCAACATGACAATCTCTGAATGTTCTCATGCCTAATGCAGATTCTGACATGTACATGTATTATGTTAGACAAAAACAGCATTTCAGTAATGACACTGCGGGACCACAGTAATGATATATATCTGACTCACTGACTTGCTCTGTTACCGCCGTGCACGCTGGACGTCGACCAGAGGATTCATGGACTAAGCCAGCCGAACCCATCAGGTCATGCTCCAGACCACTGCCATTTGAGACATTTTATCTTTTTTCTTCATCACTCACTGAATTTAATAATGGTATCCATGTGTTTTATGGGGAGAATAAATGCCAGTATAAAGCCACTGGTTAAACCACGGATGCCTCGCTGGGAACAACACAAACCTGTGGACGTGAAGTCGGGGTGCAAACGACAACTAGATTAGAGTTCCAGACCTCGTTATTGCAGGCCTCCTGATCTGTAAGGAGCGCCCATCTGACAACTCCACCAGACAATACTCGAGTTGTTTGCAAGCCTTGTTATAACAGGTGTACTAGACAGCTGGGAGAAGTGGTGCGGTGCACTAGAAAGGCAGGTGTATTGATACGGTACGTGTACTGACACGATACGAATACTGATACGTTACATGAACTGGTACGGTGTATGTACTGGTATACGGTAGGTGTACTGACGGTAAGTTTCTGACACAGTACGTGTAGTGACACTGAGCATGTGCGAACAGGCTACGTGTAAGCCCACTGATGTGGTAGCTTTGCTGGCACGGTGTTTCTGATGTAGCGATCACCTGTTTAGATAAGGCACATGTACTGATGCGGTACCGGTCCTCGTGGGGCACGTATTTCAATGCGACACGTGTACCGGCAAGGTACGGGTACCGACAGGCTTCATGTACATGTATATTATCTGAAACTGATGAAGCCTGCTTCCATGCAGTATAACGTTGTATAATAGGTAACGCTAACAACAGGCTAATTGCGCCTCCATTCCTGCATAATTTGCAAGCCTAGTAAAGTGACATATCAAAGACCCACTCGCAGCTAATAATGCGCGTGTGTGGCAACAAGATTCTAGATTACGGCGTAAAACACCGGCCATATAAAAGAACAACTGAAATAAGCTCACCATGCACTTGGCGTAGCGCAACACACAGCTGGTTTTATACAATAAGCCTGTATCCCCCGAATCGGAAGAATTAACCTGTAATCGGGGTCGGCACATATACAAGCCCACAACGTGGACACGTATACACTGCAGATTTCCCTCGTGTTATGGTATATAGTACACCTTTCCTAGTAGTGGAGCTTACAGAGCCGAAGTCTCGCGTGAGGGTGCGTTGGCGGTAAGGTGCGCGTCAACTCGCGCGCGCGGGTTTCTGCGCAGCACTAACTAAACGGCCATCTGTACATCGACGCTTGAACGTTCAGCCGCGCATACTGCTGTTTAAAGCTGTGCCAGGTTAGCAGCCACGTGGAAGAGTCGATTAAAATATTTAACGCAAGTGAGTAGAATACTTAACAGAGTTCTCCAGGCTCTGACACCTTGTAATCTATATATATATATATCGACAATGTACGAGATCGATGGTATCAGTTTTTAGATTTTATATTATACATCAAGTATAACATATATACATATGCCCCACAGTCGCGGCAGCTTGTGTTCATGCTGTAAGTACAGTGGTCGTGTCCGGAAGGCAAATGTAAGTCGGAAAGATGGTAGATAAATTGTCGGCGACGGATCTTCACGTGTGCTATACTCGGTACAACTGTTAGTATGCTGTATTGCATACATCTTTCTCACACTTCGTGTCTAACGACCACTGTTATATCATTTCTACTGTTCATTGCCACCCTGACATGCACCGAGAAATGACATGGCCCGGGGGGCGGGGGATTGTCCAGGATTCTACACTGTATATGTTCTCATGAAAAAAATCACTTTATGCATTCGTCACAGTCACAGCAGCTATGAAATATATAAAATGCATCGATAATGATCGGATTAATGACTTAATTACAAATTCTGTTGTTCTTCAGGTACACAGTAAATTTCGATGTTTAAATTATAAACACTTTTATGCATCAGATATATAACACTTGGAGGTTATAGCATTATAATATAAACCTTTAAGCTTTTAGGAGAGGAAGCCAGCACGAGTTGGACTTGAACTCACAGCGGCCGCGTTGGTGGGAGGTTTCTGGGTCATTGCGTGTCAGTTTTTGAGACGTAAGCGTAACACTTGTTTTTTTTCTTCTTCCTATTCCCTATCTCATGAACTTTCATTTATAAGAGCATAACACGGCCTTTAGTACAAGAAGATAATCCTGTCTCTCCAGAGAGACAGGATATAAAAAAACCCCACGTAATTAATGTAACGACAAGGTGAAAACATTTGAGCTTTTGCTAATTGACGACTGAAGTTTAAATGTTGCCTCAGGTGAAAACTACCGTTGTAGGCTAGATTTGATATTATCTGAGGCAAGAGACAGTGCGGGTCCACCTGAAGTGCCTAGATCGAGAGGGATTATTTTTAAGACAACGTCTAAATACTGCACTGCAAATCTAACAACACTATTTCTGTGTTTAAGGTACATTTCCCGCGTTATGCTAAAGGCAAGCAAACAGAAAAATCAGCCATCTTGCTTTACCTTGGTACACCAATCCATATACACGAGCTTCTTGGGTCAGCCAGTTAACATAACGATGCTAAGCGTGACCTAAATTGTACACAGTTATACGTGAACGCTTCTAACCGGTGCATACATAACAATGTCACATCCATTGTGCGTATTATGGATATTTGTAACCATCTGGAAAAATCATTAAAATGACGTTTAAAAAAAAAAATGACCCACGGATATATAAATATAATGAATATGACCGGCAGATGTAACCGCTGATTAAAACAAGCCTAATGAATAGGACCCGTACATGTAAACACTGATTAAAACGAGGGTAATGAATAAGATCCGCAGATGTAACCGCTGATTAAAACGAGGGTAATGAATAAGATCCGCAGATGTAACCGCTGATTAAAACGAGGGTAATGAATAAAATCCGCAGATGTAACCGCTGATTAAAACGAGGGTAATGAATATAACCCGCAGATGTAACCGCTGATTAAAACGAGGGTAATGAATAAAATCCGCAGATGTAACCGCCGATTAGAACGAGGGTAACGGATATGACGCGCATATCTAACCGCTGGTTAAAATAAACGTAATGAATATGACCCGCAGATGTAACCGCTGATTAAAACGAGGGTAATGAATGTGACCCGCAGATGTAACCGCTGATTAAAACAAGCGTAATGAATAGAACCCACATATCTAACCGCTTATTAAAGAGGTGTAATGAATATGACCCCCAGATGTAATCGATGATTGAGCAGGTGTAATTCATTTGATCAGCAGATGTAACCGCCGCTCAAATGAGTGAAATAAATATGGTCTGCAGATGGTTTCGCTGATGAAACGAGCGTAATGAATATGACCCACAGATGTAACCGCTGATTAAACGAGAGTAATGCATATGTTCTGCAGATGATGCCGTGGATAATGGGTAATACAAGTTCGATAACTCAGAAACTGTCAGTGACAGATCAGTTTGTTGCAAGTACATGCCATATCTAATTGACACATCCTAAAATAGTTCAACATCCTCCGCCGAAAAAAATATGACACACACCAACGACGGATAATGACAGACGACATTATAATTCCATTTTGTTAGTTATCATGACGAGAGTCCGGCCAGACCACTATTCCGACAACTCCCCTTTTATTCGTGGTAGGAAACAACCTGCGGATGGTCATGGGTTTTCGTCGGACTCTACCCCGTTTTCTCCCACCATAATGCCACAATAATAAGTGATATATTCTTCAGTACAGCGTTAAACACCAAACAAATAAACAAATACTCTTAGAATACAAGAAAGACACATGAATGTGTGGGGGGAGAATGGTGTAAGTTCAGTCTGAATAACAAGATGATACTCGGTAACATGAAACAAACTCACACACAGTGAGTACTACATAGGAATAATTTCAATATGCACAAAACGGCGGTACTCAATAATGTCAAAGAATTCACCGACCAGTGAACAACAGATTGGTATTAGTTCGATCGAAACAACAGGGTAGCATCAAACTACAAACCCGCAGTGAGCAAGATATAGGTATGATTTCAATCTGAACAAAAAAACGGAATTCATTAATATCACAGGACTCGCATCAGTTCCAAACAACAAGGTGGCACATTTCATTTAGTAACATCAAAGAACTATCTTTTAGTGAAATCCAGACTGGCTTGAGTTCAATCCGAACAACACAGTAACATCAGAAATCATCCAGTAAGATCTAACAGTAGACAGTGTGCAACTGCTCGATTGGCATATAGGCCTAACCTGAACAACAATGCTGCGTTCAGTAATCCCAAATAACTCGCCCGAAGTCAAGATCAGAGGGATTATATACGTTCAGTCTGAATTACAACGAATTCTCTAAAGGTAACTTTAATTCCCGTGCTCAAAGCATGAGTTCAATATGAACAACAAGGCGCCGTGTTGTAAATGTCTAAGAACTCACCCGCAGTCCGAGGACACCTGAGTTTGTTTACGTCCGCTATAAGGTATAAAACTGCGGAGGAGTGTAAAAAGCTGATGTACATCAGGTCGAAAATCTGATATCCATACGGCTAATATGCATGGGAGCACTATGGCGTCTTCCGGCAAGTCATACCGCCTCGTTCCCTTTTGTCATGTACCGCCGCTAGCCCGGCAATCAGTCATTAATTTACACCAGAGAAACAACTAAACCCGATATTAAATATAAGCGTCAAGTGCGACATTCGTATACCACTATATCACAAAGAGGAGTTCCCAGCCGATAATCACAAGACCCATTTCCAAAATAAACTATATTAAATCGTAATTCAAACTTAAAATCGCAACCGAAAATTTAAAACGTTTCGAATTCCACGAAATGGTGAATGTGCTATCGAAATAAAGAAAGGTACAAGATAAAGACAAATGGGAGATGAAGGAAAGAACCATGCATAGAGACATAATCGGAAATTTATGGACGTCTGACAACAAAACATAAACGGTAGATAGACATGAACCACGAAAAAACCAACTTGTAAACAACTGGATGAAACTGTTTCTATGGCACGAGCTTCCTCGATTAACAGTTTAAGTATATACTCGCAATATAAGCCCAGTGTGTAGTGATTGACACATACTGGGAAGTGCGCATGCACTGACATGCATCCCATAGAGCACACAGCCGTTCATTATTTACCGATATAAACTTAATTTTGTTAGTGCATTTAAAAGTGCGTGAAAACACAGAAAAGCTTACGGCCTTTATGACACAAAAAGAGCCGTAACAAACGCATATGTCAGGGTTCATTTTTTTGAGTTCATACAGGGTAAATACGAAGCACGCACGCGTATCCATATTAGGCCTACACTCCCTTATTAGTAACATACAGAGTAAAGGACACGACTGCGAGTACAAAGACTTGGTTTCATTGGGTTATGTTCTTGTTTCACTCTCCAGGCGCTGTACCACGTATACCTTAATACACACTAGTAACACAACAATCATCTCGTTTTTGTCGAACGTTTATGTGACTCCGATAGCTCTACATCTGATCGAAGAAGTTGTCACCTAACCAACAGCAGGGAAGTTTTTACAGGAAAAACCGGGGAATAACAGCGTTAAACCACTGGCCTTTGACAAGTTAGTGACGAACTTTGCCTCGTGTATATGGTACCGGCTTACACGCCACACTGGCGGAAGGCAAGTAGTATTTACCAAACGTCAGCTTCATATAACTGTTACACGATCCAAAGACTTCAGCTGTTAACTGTCATCATATATATGGCATAGATATAGACGCCTGTTAAAGTACACAGCTTAAAAAAATGATCTACATCAAATTAAATCTAACAAGGGTTAATTTAATAGCTGTTTATGCATTGGAAGGCCCTGAGGTATTTATGTTTATCTCTTTGTTGTCGCAATATTGCCACCTTCCGATAACACAGAGACTTATAAGCCACAGCATGCTGAGACTGCTGAAACAATGTGGGACAGTTCTGCATTCTGAATAAAGAACGAGTACACGTCCACTTTGGCTCACCATGCGCCAGACATGCGCAAATAAGCTACGAGAGAATTTCATTTGCGCCTTTTCATAGTTTCTAAGCTTATACTTAGTAATGTAATACACGGGTACAGAAACTTCCTCCTCATTCACACGGAATTTTTATTTCGGAATAATTTTAACCTAAGGAGCTAACAGAAGTATTAGACATGTCTGATCAATGTGACAATGTACAGAATGGCACAAGGTGTATCTTATGAGAGAGAAAGGATTGCTTTTACGTAACGAGGAGAGGACCATATGAATGGGAAAAAAATAAAGTAAAGATAACAGCCAGTAATTAAATGTTACAGAACAGCTTGTCACATCTACTGGATCAAGTTAAATTCACATCATGCAAATGAACAAGTTATTAGTCCGCAAGTCGGTCTCCAGAGTTTATGGCATTAAATCTTTAGCGTTTTTCATATTATTAAGATAGCATGCAATATATAGGGTAGACTAGACAAAAGAAATAGATGCGTTTGTTTTGTTATATATTTCTAAGCCTAGTTGTTGAGGTATATTTGTTAAATTGTCGTTTATTTCATTAGCATATACATGTATATGGGAAAGTAAGCTTCTCTCTATAAACCACTGCGTACGAGTGGTACACATTATTGTGGCAAAAATGCACATCGGCATAATTATTGCGTACCCGCAGTACACAATTTGTGTGATTTGTGTACTGCATCCACACTGACATGTGTAGCAGTGATACCCAATTTGTGTAGTACCACTGATACACATGCGTTGTGGATGTTCAAATTTGTACACAGTTGTTTCACAGAGTATCACCGCGGGCGCGCGTGACAAATCAATTTGCATTTGGTCTCCGTTTAACCAGACGTGCCTTCACTACAGTTTCTCAACCATGTCAGGTGGGCCCTACACGTATCTACTGAAACAGCATGTGGCGGTTTCCCTAAGGGTTCATCCATTTGTGAACCTAACTGTCGTAAGACACGTTAAATACACTCTAGAGAACAGTCTGCAACACCGATCCAAAAAAGACTGATTGCATACCCAGATGGATGTCTCCAATATCCATGGAAATGCATAGTTCAAAAAACCTTGCTGAGTAATTCTCGTTGGCAATTTTCTTGGCAACCATATAATTACATTTAGATACGACTTTCGTGCAAAGATTCAACTTGAGTAATGTGGTTAGAAGAAATTGAATGATGTTTTTCAGTTAAGGTGAGGTTATTTCCCTTTTGCGACAACTTACAGGTTTTGAGCGTCAAAGAACACAGTGACCCAACCAAGTAAACGCCGTAGGATTTCCTCATATTAGCCACGATACTGAAGTTTAGGCGTAGCTACATTAGTGCTTCATATGATCTGAAGACATTCCCCACTCACAGCAATAATGGACTGTTCCTGTTCGGCACTTTTTTTTTTTAAGTTTTGTCCACCTACCTCTGCACAAACACCCCCCGCTTCGCACTCTTCAACAAAAAAACCAAACTGTGCCGCTAAAATGTGGTTGACACGTGATCGTTTCACGCGTCCCCGCTCATTCTGATCACGTCATCGAGATATTTTCGTTTCATCTACAGGACATGAAATTTCACCTTCAGGTGACGTACTCCTGATCTCTCATTGGTCTGTTCCATGGATCGATCGACCCGGGTTATAGCCCTTGTGCCATAGGGATGACATTTTATATTACACTTGGGTATGATGAATCCAATGCACACGTGATGAACTTAATACATCAAACATTTCACAGCAGAAATCAGTATGAAATCCATCGCACCCAGTGGCATCCTGCGGATATTTTCAGAGCTATATAGCTCACTTTCAGCTCTGGAGCTCGTTCTATTTCTGGGTGTTTTATGACAACAGCTTGGAAAGGCACCACGGAATTTAACGAGGCCCTAAAGACTTTAAACGCCTACTTTATTCCCTCCACCCCTGGAGACTCATCAGAAAATCAATTCGACTTTTCTCAATCCCCGAGCTTGATTGTTCTGTTCAACATTAAAGACAATTAATTGTTCCATGTACATATAAATGTCCACTCCACACTGTAAAAACTGATCTGTTAAGATGTCATATAAAATTATGTTTTCTGTATGAAACCAGAATAGATTATGTTACTTCGAGGCAACATTATGTTATGAGCAACACAATACCCCGTTATAACAACAGGCGTATCCCGTTACAAATAGTATACGGTCTGTACCGAAGACAACGTTACTAAAATATGTAGCCATAAACATATCTGTTCTGCTATCGCCCAGAAAACAAGGTATTCTGTCAGTTTGTCTGTCAGTTAGTGCTGCCTTAGTCTACATGGCTCCGAGGAAAAAGCAAGTCCGCAGGAGTCAGGAGTTTCTATGGCGACGGCGAGAGGAGTTCCCAGTTCTTGGGTTATAGCCACTTTGATGACATTCCGTGGTTAATGACGACTAGACTAATGAATTGCCACGGCATTTTTTATCTAATTCAACTTAAATCACACTGCTGTTGTATATACACCAACGAATTAGGATTCCCAACGATTGATGTCCCCAGTAATTCACCCTTTTGCATTATTTTACTGTAAGCTTTTGTTGTCCGTTGAAAAGGATGACAAGACAGCAATCTTAGTAATTCTAGTGACATCTTATAAATTGCAGTTAACTTCACTGCTGTTTTTTTTACCTAATTCTACAAAGACGTTGGTGCTAGGCGGTGTGTAAGTTGTTAGCGTCTCAAAGGTCTTAAACACTTACATGAACAGCCAGAGCTTGAAACCATAACTGAAGTAAATCAACAAGAGGCAGGATTTCACCGGTAACGAGTGACCATTTGCCAACCATCATACTGTCGCTGTTGCCCTGGTTTTATTATCTATACTTTTATGTCTTTTATATGGTGTTAGGCTTTGTTTATGTTACCACTACTTACGTATTTACGCGAACAGTTGGAACAAACAACTACATAAACTGAGGTAAATTGACAGGAGGTCGGATTTCACCGATTACACATCGTCGTTTGTCAACTATCAAACCGTCGAAGCTTGTCTGGTTTTACTCTCGGTGCTCCAGTCTTTTACCTCTGAACCAGGTTTTGGTTCTGGTGTTTCGTTTTCTCTCCTGGAATTCAACAGGATTTTGGGGTGCCATTTGTGACTTGCATTTCGGAACAACTTGATTTCTGGTTGTGTATAAAGGCCTAGCTTACCTTGACCTCCAGACTGTATTATAGTGGATTTGTTTGACTGCACTTTGTCGCCATACTCAAGAATTCCTCAATTATACGGTCGATGGTTGTCACTTTCATGGGAAGTGGATACCGGACTATATTCTTTGACTTACAGAGGGGCACGCGATCTTGGTGGAAGACAATTCATATATGTGTATATACTTTGTTAACTAATAAGTTGTTAATTGATGCTTTGATGAGATCTCCGTAGTAGTCAATACTCTGTAAGAAATCCTCGTAAAATAAATAAAGAATTAAATTAAATTCAATTACAGAGCTCGTTGGAACCCGTAACTAGCGTGTCAGAGCTTGGGAGTGACACACCTTGCTACTAGTTCCAATACGTATTTCCGCACCTCACATAAACGAGGGGAAATGTCACCTTCATTAAATGAAACCTGCATGACACTAGGTATATCGCTACACTTTGCACGAGCTACATGACTGGCTTGATAAAACAGAGGTGGAAAATGTTACACATATGCCTGACCTGCAGATTACCACATTGTCAAATCACACAGCTATATGCCGTTTACATTCGGTGAGATGATAGCTCTTCTACAAAGGTCAAAATGAATTCTCCCATCAACTGCCAAAAAAAAAAACCAAAAAAAAAAACCCGTTCGGTCTGGCAACTCCAACAGTGATGCTCCAACAGTGATATGTGACAATTGCGGGAATCAGGAAACAATTACGATCTAGGATGAGACAGGATCTCAGATGTTACTGTTTCATTATGTCGAAGTCTCAGAAAGTATGGCATTCTGTAATATTAGCTCCTGTGTTGAGTTCCCTCTGCTGCACAAGTTCTGCTATTATACGCCGTAATCCGATGAAGCATTTTTATAGGAGCGGACAGGACGAAGGGAAAGATGACAGTCATGCCTGTATCGAAAGCTTTCAATTTGGTGCACAAGGTACAAAATCATGTTCATATTCCCTAAAGAATGCAAATCACAAAGGAGAAAAAAACAACAACACACATTAAAATTCCAGGCGGTTTGGTTATGAGAACATCGAGTTTGTGAGTATCAAGAGATTTTGATTTCATTACTGGTCTAAGCATGGAGATCTGGTTTTGGAAAAAAATCTACTGTTGAATAATTCATAGCCGAAATACTCCAGTAGTCTTTTTCTCTATACTGAAACACTAACGGGATGACTGAAGGGCGGAATGATTCGGACTGTCAGATGTCAGATTAAATGATTGTTTGATTCACAGCTATGTCAGTGATTATGTCATGATTTAGTTTTTAATCGCAAGTCAGACACAAAACCACCTCTTCACCTGGTAAAAGATGCCGAACACGAGGCGTGAAGTGGCTTGATTTCATAAGTAGGATAAAGAACGCCCGTCCAATGTGCGCATGCTCAGATTTAGCTTCCGCCTATACAAGTCAAGGTACGCACTGGTTTCCTCCCTCCACCCAAAACCAGGCAGTCAACACACAAGTTAGATCATCCTGAATGCAGCGTAAATACAACAGCATAGGCCTACTGGTCAGTGAATGTGGCCCTAAACTATAATCGTTCATTTATTTCTGAAAATACTGGTATGTGTGTGCGTTGAGAGAAGAGGTTGGGGCACGGCGCAGGGGGCAGATCGAAAGGCTATACACTTGATCGCCACAGTGGAAAATACAAATCTGCTGGCAAATCAATATATTGATAAATTCTTTTATTAACTCTTGCTTTCTCCTAAATTTCACACATTCATGTGCTGATATTTTTTCACTCTAGACCTCCTTCCGCTCTCCCGCTCTCCCACTCTCCAACCCTCCCTCCCTCCTCCCCCCGACTTTTGTTACCAAGTAATAAAAGACTGAAATGAAAGACTTCATCGTCAACTATTTTCTTGCATCGTCGACTGACAGAATTCATGAAGAGTATCTCCAGGGCGAAAACTACGATAAGTAAAGAAAATTTTGTCAGAAGTATTGCCCACAAATGTACCAACTTTTTTTTCTGTTTTTTTGGACATATTTTAAATCTTAATTACCCCTTTAGTTCATTCATATTTTTCGTCAATGTTCGGACAGTGTAAACTTGGGGGCTCTTCTCCGATTCCACTCCCCCCCACCCCTCACCTCGACTCCGCCTCCCTTACACCCAAGTAATTTGCTTTGAGAGCTATGACTGTTGACGCCACGACTGCAAGTTACCGTATTAATAGTCCTTACCCATAATTACGCTACTGCTTATTTTACGCCCGAGCATCCTGGGAAAAACCGGGGCTGAAGGTTGAGAATTTCTTTTTCCTTTCATATGTTAGGACGTATGCTAAACTACATACAAAGAAATTGAAGAAAAGAAATTAAAACCACGCGCATCGAGAGTACTTTAATACTTAATGACTGACGCCAGAATGTTTTTCAGTTCTATTGTCCTTTGACAATGTCGGTCCGAGAACGTCTCTGGCACCTTAATACTTGAAAACGACTTCCGTCTTGGCATTCCTACACAGAAAAGCCCAGATTGGCATTTTCTTCGCTTCAACACGACTCCGCAGAATTGGCCGTTGGATGCACTCAAGGATCTTATGCCGGCGACTTATTGATCGTCATTGTGGCCTATACGCTCAGCCTGTCACAGCCCAAATCGATCAGAAAACCTGACGTAGTTTGTGTTCGGATTTTACCTCCTAAGAATAGGTGGCTCTTCTGTCTTACAGGTTTATACAGGTCAACCACGGGGAGACAATCCATGATACTCTAAATCTTCAACCTTTTCAATCATTAAAGCAGTTTTTAAAGTTACTGTGTACATCAGTATTGTAAAGATGAGGCCAGAAATGATTTGTTTGCATCACCGCATGTAAAAACTTTATAAAACAACGTCAATTATTTCTCTAGATTGTACACTTGTCGAAGAAAATACTGAAATATTAATTTCAGCAGTGATTGAAAAGGTTGAAGAATTAGGGTAGCTCTGGTTACCGTCGAGTTAGGTCATTTCATTACAGAGTTATCGATTTTCAAATATAGAATTTCTGTCCGAGGGAGCATTCCTTGTTCTTTACGATGTGAAATTTTATGAACAGGAAATACAAGCCGGGCTGAAAGTTCTCTAGGGGGAGGGTGACGGGCGAGGCATCCCAAGCAGTAGTGCGCCGCTATATCTTACCGTGGTTTGCCGGTGGCGCATGCGTGGGGTCTAATAGATCCCAGCTGACGTCATATTTAACCTAGTTCTGTTGAGGTCATGGTTGCTAAGGACGACGTAAGTTGCTGCCATGTGAACATTTCCATGAACAGTTAAAATAAAACCCTAACTGAGGAATTGACAGCAGGACGTATTTCACCGGTTAACTACCTGTGGTCATTTGCCAACTTTAACATCTTCACGGCTGCTCTGGTTTTACTCGCTATGCTGCAGTCTGTCCCATTGTCAATGACAACGGATCTGAGGAGAACTTCATTATCTCCCTTATTATTTTACATGCAAGCGAGTGATATGATGATAGCCTGGCTAATGGTTGTTAGACAGCCAATGACTACGCCCTGCCAGGTGTGTATTTTTAACGACACCTTGAACTGTGAGAGTATGCGAGGCCGTTTGCAACAAGTTCTAAGTTTCTGTCTACTCGTTAATACTAAAACACTGTCGTTTATATCAGCGTCTTCAGGCGTTCCTGCACAGACGGCGAAGATCTATCCCAGCTAAGACAAGGGGTCCAGGGGTCCCCGAACCTCCGGGAGATCATGAAATCATAGACGAGGTAAAGGCAGTTCAATCACTTTCAGGTAAGAAACAAACCAATACATAGGTTAATGTGAATGTCGAAATTTGAACCGTTCTGTTAGAGAGAGACGCCACTCGTCGAAACATGACAGAAGGAAACAAAATAAAACGAAAAAAACCTCGCTTTTATGAGGCTGTGCCGACGAATATATCAAACAACAAGCCTGCTTTACTAGGGTAACGTATGGGTCAAGTCAAAGCATAATATATGGCAACCTGCGGATGGTCGTGGGTTTCTGCCGGGCTCAGCCCGTTTTTCTCCCACCATAATGCTGGCCGCCGTCGTATAAGTGAAATATTCTTGACTACGGCGTGAAACACCAATCAAATAAATAAGTAAATAAACATAATATATGTAATGGATTACCTGAGCCGAAATGCAAGGTCACAGAACTATCTCACAATGCATTAAGTTTGACCTACTATACCTGGCGTCATATACAGTCATACCTGAGGTACAACCGAAAAATACATATTAGACGTGCAGCACCGTTCAGATGTATGTGGTATCGTATTGTATAATTGACAATAGGTACATCCGAGGCCGAGGGAGTGCAGCGCCATGGCCCAGGAGCCTCTCACGAATGCCGTTCCTGTGAGTTCGGCAATGTAGCTCAGTCTGGCCTCTCCAATGACACGTGGAAAGGTCTGCGAGTAACCTGCGGATGGTCATGGGTTTCCCCAGGGGTCTGCCCGGCTTCCTTCCAGATAATGCTGGCCGCCTTCGTATAAGAGAAATTTTTGGGAGTGTGGCCCTAAATATACCCATCAAGTTAAGCAAGTATCGCAGCAAAGATGTACACAAATGTTCCCATACAGATATAGGTACAATATATTTATACGCGTTGTGCTATATAGCTGCAAGTGTGGCACTGTACACAATGTAGTTACACGTATTTCATAATAATGCGTATGGCACCACCTTACACGTGTGGCACCGCGCAGTTATAACCATGTCACCATACGTATGACACGTCCACGTACACATCGCTACAATCGGTCTATGATTGCAAGTATTATATCAATAACTTCCCTGCGACCCCGCGTGCAAAAGACACGTACTTATCACGGTCCGTTATCAATTCATTATGAGCCCACATCGACCAGAGAGAGCCATCAATTCATCATTAAACACGCAGAGAGCCTAGATCCACAGAGTCACGCTGGTACAGCGACGGTATACAGTACCGTCGGTGTTAACATCAGATATATTCAATAATGGCAGTCTTACCTAGTCCCGACCAAGCAACAAGTTAAGCCTGAATTATACTGGTCTTCCTAACTAGACAACTGTCCACGATTAGAAAAGATGGATGAGATCAGATGGAAACCGCAACAATGAACAGCGCTCATCATCCAATGTCGAGTCAAATTCGACAGACTCGCCCTTCTCCGACATATTTCCCCCCACCCACCCCAACGTTCACATTTAGGTCCATAATCCAGCCATTAATTCTGCGAGTGATCGAGAAACTGGCCTAGGATAGCATTGGGAACGTGTTTCATATGGCTTCACACAATGGAACATTCGCACTGCGTAAAAATTCAGTCCGTCCTCTGATAATCCAAGGAACGAACGTAATATTTACGTTTACCTGCATCAGACATTGAACTATACCGTGCCTAGTTATCTACGACACGATCTTTGTCTTTGACATGTATTCCCTTTGTGTTTATGCAGGTATGCATTGATATGTATGCATGGCGAGTTAATTCCCTTGCAACGATATGTTTTTTTATTCTTTTTAGAAAAAATCTTAAAATAACAATTAAGAATCGTAAATGTCTTACCGGAATGACGCTTGCAATCGGGCTACGCCTTAATCGTAATCCGATGACGTATGGGGCGTCCAAAACGGCCACACGATTTCGCAGGTGTTCGTTTGCTCAGACGTGAACGACAGGTGTCCGTGTCTTGGACCGAGACTCTACAGTAACTGGACTCTCCTTCGTTATGTATTTCTGGAATTAGTGGCTCCGGTAGGACGAGGAAGTCCACTGTTCGTCCGTCAGCACAGACTGCCTGGGATGCAGTTCCCACACTGATTTCCCCAGGTCCTGGTGGACAACAGGGAGTCCACTGTTAACGCGAAGGTCGATAGCCACAGAACCCAGTCAAGTCTTAGAGCTCACAGCTAAGGAGCTTATGTCTCGACACGAATTCTCGAAACAGGCCACAGCGCGAGACATTAAATAATAAGTAGTCACGTGGTCAGGTCTCTGATAATCATTATTATGCTGAAGGCGGGTGATTGGGATGACGAGTGTGTGTAAGCGCAGCACATCTACTGAACGAGCTTGGCATATAATCCGGCTACAGCGGTTTGGTTATCTCCATCGATTTTTGCTCAATTTGGCAAGAGTTAAGTCCCTTTGAAAACCGTAGTGTAAGCTAGATGATCTGATATGGATCACTTTGATAGATATATAATCCTATCCGCAGCGAAAGCTGTTTTCAAATGTAAAATCATATTAAACTGTTGTTAGCGTTAGCTATAACAGTGAACCGTTGTATTTCCGGGTCAATAATCGCAAGACCAGTTTACAAAACAATGTTCAACACAAACCACCAAAGACAAATAGAGCATATAAAGCAAACAAATGTGAAGGATTCAAGTATGGAAAAGCTGTCAAAAGTTTTTAGGGATGATGGAATGACTTAAGAAATTAATGATCCAGGCGCAGAAATTTAAACAATATCCAAACAACGTATCGTGCAATAGTTTACAAGTTATTGTGAATCAAAATATGTATGTCAGTTGCGCCTTCATCGCAACTCTTCACATATCCAACGTGGCGATTTTATTCATCAATGCCCATAGCCCCAGGTTTAGTGGAATTCGGCAAAATCAGGGAGCAGCGCGTCATTCATTCTGGACATTCATTCCATATTTACTTACGACGATTGATTACAATTACGCAGGGACAAAAGCATGTTAAACAAGAATTCAAGGTATTTTGCTTTAATATCAGGAAATCAATGAAAAGTTACAAAATCAATATGTTTGCGGAAAACTTGTGTTGTCTCGCAGAACGAAGAGGTGTCATCGTATTGTGATCTGGTATTAACACGCCATTATGTAGATAACATGTAAAGTACCGATGGACGTCTCGCTGAAAGGGGTACTATTTCATGCGCAACGGCTGCTCGCCTCCAAGCTGAAAATTGACTATTGTTGTGCTCTAGCAATGAATGAGTATTACATCATACCGGTTTAAACAAAGTCTCCTCATAAAGGGATATGAACAACCGACCCGAATTATCCTTCAGGTGTGAAAGACTCCTCGCTGACGACAGACATGAAGTGTTTAAGATGCATCCTAATATCAACATTATGTCGGAGACACCAGGCTTGATACCCAATCTCAAACGTTTCAAAATAATCTGATAACTTGGATTCGACATTTATAGGCCTACTTCCTTTGCTCAGGTGGCCCACGAGTTACTTTTAATAAACAGCTTGCGGTATGGCCGGCAGATCGATCCAGTATAAGTCTGTCATTAAATTTATATGGTCACGATGTGTCTTTCAACAAGAGCATGTTCGCAATAGCTGCCGCATCTCCAACCCAGTTGCAACGGAAAAAATGTTGAAATCGCGGGCATATCGCAGAAGAAGCGTTCCAATGGACGCAGAGATAAATCAGCCACAAGCAAAAGTCAATGATCATGTTCATGAATTCAGACCTGCGACTCCAGATTGCAGAAGGTCGCAAAGAGGTCTTACAAGGTCGCACCACCAGTCTCTACTTATCATGGGTCAGGTAGTTCGTCTCACGGTTGGTCGTCATCGTCACAGGTGGTGTGTGTGCGTTCATGCGATCACCAAGGGACCGGCCGTGTAAGCCAACAGCCGCTCGCATGTTCGATCGTGATATCGTATGAATGGTGACACCATCAATCGTAAGTTGACAAGATAAGTTGCACCCTGCACCAAACTGCGCCTGTGTGACCCGCGATCATCCATGACTAGTGATGCAACATGTCAGTTTGCCTCATTTACGGTTTCAATCTAACAATTAATGTAAATGCTAAAACGTAGCAACTTACACCCCCCTGCAGCGGGTGTTAAGTAAATAAAAACACAGCGATGGTAACTGCAATTTACTAGATGTTACTGGTCTAGAATTACTCCAAAGGCTCCCTGTGATCAAATTTAATAAAGAATTGCTCGAAAACAATGAAAGAAGACGAAGCCTCGGGGAATCGTTGGTGCACGGATAGAATCCTGCATTATGCAGATACACAATACAGTTGACTACAGTATAGGGAGTGAAGGTAGATGTATCTGCAATATACATGACTAAGTAAGTTAGAGCTACGTACGGTTTTATACACCAGCACATACATGTACCCCAAGAGCTTTGCTGATGAACAGTGTGTATCAACTCCAGTGATTTGTAGTTTTGCAGAAAAATGACAAAAAGCAAATTGCGACAGGAATAATAATATAAGCAACAACAACAGGTTTGTAATTTTCAGTCTGGCAGCCTAACAAAACCGTAACGTGCAATTTGGCCATCAAATACACGCATACATATATATAATGGTGTCGGGTTTTTCAAGCCTTCAAGGTAATCCATTCAAACCTAGGCGTCAAAACCGACGTTCGTACACCAGTCCTCAACCAAAATGTGCGTTACCGGTCAATATTCGCAAGACCAGTTTCCAAAAACGACAAATAAATTTCACCAAGTTTGATAAATATACCAGCCAATACCATACCATACCATTCACAATATACTCACACCGGGCCTGTCAATCCTTTTACTCAGTGAAGTATCGTGCTGAACACACAGATATGGCACCTCACCCAGTCACAGTATACTCACACCGGGCATGTCAGTCCTTGTGCTAAGCGAAGTATCGCGCTGAACACACCAGATCTGACATCAAGCCCAGTCGCATTATACCCATATCGGGCCTGTCAGTCCTTGTCCTCAGTAACGTATAGCGCTGAACACACCATGTAAGACACCCCACCCAGTCACAGTATACCCAGACCGGGCCTGTCAGTCCTTGTGCTAATAGAAGTATCGTGCTGAACGCACCAGGTATTACCGCCCACCCAGTCACAGTGTACTCACGTTGGGCCTATTAGTACTTGTGCTCAGCAAAGTATCGTGCTGAACACACCAGATTTGACACCCCACCCAGTCACAGTATACTCACATCAGGCCTGTCAGTCCTTGTGCTCAGTGAAGCATCGTGTTGAACACGCCAGATCTGACACCCAGCCTAGTCACAGTATACCCATATCGGATCCGTTAGTCCTGTTAATCAGTAAAGTATCGCGCTGGACACACCAGACAAGACACCCCACCCACTCACAGTAGCCTATGCTCACACCGGACATCAGTTCCTTAAGGTTTCGGAATATACTAGATATTACCATCACTCATTCATCGTGTATTCAACTGAATTTTCTGACTCTAAGGCCGGAAGCTGGTCTGATATCTAATGCTCCTGACATGAGAATAAAAACAAAGAAAAGTTTTTGTGAGATATTTTTTTAATTCAGAGTTTAAGTAATTGACAAGGGAGGTGTTCAGACAGTCTGAATCGCCTATCATACATGCATCCATTAAGCAGGTAGGAATATTGAACGGAAAAGCAGACTAATTACCTAATGAGTATTTATGGGACTTTTGTTGGCCCCTATGTCCGTGGAAGACTTTTTTAGACCCCTACGTCCGTGGAAGACTTTTGGGGGTCACCTGTTGTCAAGGGCTATCTCATGAATTTGTCCGTGGGATTCAACGGCGAGCCCTTACTGTCATGGGCTGTCTCATCATTATGTCCGCGGAAGACAACGGCGGGCCCTTTATCTTAAGGCCGACTTCATTAATATGTCCGCGAAAGACAACGGTAGGCCCTCTGTCTTCACGGGCTACTTCATTAATCTATACGTGGAAGACAGCGGTGGGCTCTCTGTCTTCATGGGCTATCTCATCCACATGTTCCCGGAAGACAACGGTAGGCGCGCTGTTTTCAAGAACTACCTCATTAATGTGCCCGTGGAAGACTTACGCGAGTCCTGTCGTTAAGGGCTGGCTCATGAATATGTCCGTGGAAGACAAAGATGGGCCTCTATGGTCATGGCCTACTTCATGAATATGTCGATGGAAGACTTAAGTGGGCACTTGGTGTTAAGAGTTTTATACGACTGGAAGTGCTTTACACTTTGATATTTTGAAGATGGCTTTATTTGTGGAATACCTCCTTCACTTTGTTGAAAATTTTTTTAAAAGTCTAAGCCTGTTCTGTTTCCAAAATAGAAAGAATTAAACCGGTCTGCTATTATGTTGGAATCTGCCCCCTCCGCTTAACAGCGAAGATGTCCAAGTTTACCACGATAAAAAGAACCATATAGATGCCTTATTAAAGTGTTTTTGGTGGAACTGTGTCATGAGATTATAAAGACTAGGCAGTCGGAAACTGAAACAAATGAGAGAATAAGAGAGCCAGAAGGTGACAGGCCTTGTCAGTAACACATGGTGGATTGAAATGATCACACAATAGTACACATTTCTTTCAAATTATCAAAATCAAACAATGTTATCTGGCGGATTCAAATTATCCAATCACAAATAATGCTAGATATAGGGGATTCAAATTATCAGATGTCCAATACTAGTACCCAGTGGATTCAAATTATTAATGTAATATTGTGTTAGATTCAAATCATCAGATGTTAGATTGTGTGGACATGCAGGGGATTTAAATCATCAAATGTTAGATTGTGTGGACACGCAGGGGATTTAAATCATGAAATGTTAGATTGTGTGGACACACAGGGGATTTAAATCATCAAATGTTAGATTGTGTGGATCATGTAGGGGATTTAAATCATCAAATGTTAGATTGTGTGGATCATGTAGGGGATTTAAATCATGAAATGTTAGATTGTGTGGACATGCAGGGGATTTAAATCATCAAATGTTAGATTGTGTGGATCATGTAGGGGATTTAAATCATCAGATGTTAGATTGTGTGGATCATGTAGGGGATTTAAATCATCAAATGTTAGATTGTGTGGATCATGTAGGGGATTTAAATCATCAAATGTTAGATTGTGTGGACATGCAGGGGATTTAAATCATCAAATGTTAGATTGTGTGGACATGCAGGGGGTTTAAATCATCAAATGTTAGATTGTGTGGATCATGCAGGGGATTTAAATCATCAAATGTTAGATTGTGTGGACATGCAGGGGATTTAAATCATCAGATGTTAGATTGTGTGGATCATGTAGGTAGAAGGTCCTCAGATGTATCTAACATGTTATTCAAATCAAATTTACAGATGATCAAATACATGATTATGGGAATACCAAGGGGTCCAAGTTATGAAATGTGGAAGTAATGGGTAACGGGGACTCAAATAGCCTTGAGAATATTACACTATCCGCCTCGGGCGATTCATATCATCAAATGTCAGAATATTTTTTTATTTATTTATCGGACAGAGCCCAGGGGAAAACCCACGACCATCAGCAGGTTGCTGGCAGACCTTCCCACGTAAGGCCGGAGAGGCAGCCAGCATGAGCTGTTCTTGAACTCAGAGCGACCGCATTGGTGGGGGGATGCGGGTCATTGTGCTGCGACAGCGCGCTAACCGACTGAGCCACAAAGGCCCCAAATGTCAGAATAGGGAAAAAGCATACTGTCAAATTTCAGATTATGGAAATACCAGACGATTCAAATCATCACATGAGCAAGATTGTAGTACAAACAACTGCATCACAGGGAGTAACACCATAGCTGGGACGACGGTGTGATAGTTGGCAAATGGTCACAGGTGACCAGTGAAGTTCGGCCAGTTATCAGTTTACCCGAGGGTTATATTCCAACTGTTCATGTATAGTGTTTAAGAAATAACAACTTACACCCCCGCTATAGTACGCATGTCTGAAGCAGTATCAAGTCCAAAAAAAAAAAAAAAAGAAAAGAAAAAAAACCCCCCAAAAACCAAAAACAAACAAACAAAAAAAACATACCCATGGTTTTAGACTTCACTGGTCTAGAATTACTCAACATCTGTGAGGTCATTACATTTGCAAACAAACCCTTAGATGAAAATAATGCATTTGGACCATATGGGCCTCGGAAACGTTTAATAATGGCACGCCACCAGTATGTAAATATAACTGACACTCCAAACAAGGTTATGAACATGAATCATTGCTGATTAAATTTAATTTCAATCTGAACTAAACATAAGCCATTTTTTAAGCGGTTGCGGGTCCATGGAAGTTAATAAAGACAAAAAATCAAAACGGCTGTAACAATGAAGATTGACCGTTCATATGCGTGAACTTCATGTAAGACGAAATCAGACTTATAGAGCGAGATTTCCATATTATCAGATCGACTCGTGCTAACGTGTCTATCATCATGACGTTGTCATTTTGAACTACGTTCTCGTTGAGAGGGAAGTCAGATTTCGCATTACCTGAATATATGAACTATACACTGTAAATTTCGATGGTTAGCTTATAAACACTTTTCTTTATCAGATATTAAACACTTCGATATTATGGTGTAGACGTATATACATGTTTTAGCCACTTAGGCTTAATTTTAAATATATGTATATAATTATTAAACGTGCTTGTTTGAAGTTTAATAACCCCTTAAACGCGTTGGGCGTTGATCATTTGACAGTGTACCGGTACATGTACGGTATGCGGTATGTTGAGCGCACGGATTCTCCACATACAGGTGTTAACGCCGTTGAATGAGCACTCCGGAGAAGCTGCTCCATTGCTGGTATATGAAGGAGCCCAGTCCATTGTACACTCTCACCCACACCTTGTCCCCTTCCTCCAGCTCCAGCACCACCGTATTACTCCCCGAGCCGTACCGCTCTTGACTGGAGGCCCCGGAGTACAGCTTAGCCACGCTCTCTTGGTTCACATCACCTTCCGCTTTGCGCAGCACTATCTCCGTCTCGATGCGATCACCCAAGTTGCTGAGGACCGTGGCCGTGAACAAGTATAGCCCGGCGGTAGGGCATGTAAACACGCCCGTCTCGGAGTCGTAGGCGTTGCCGAGGTTGGTCCGCGGAGATGAGAACACGATGGTCTGGTCACGCGTCAGTCCCGTCAAGTGCGACCCCACCTCAGCTGAGAACGCTACGGCATCGCCCCAACTGGCCGTCTTCTGCCTGGATGGCACGGATACTGAAAGTGAAAGTGAATTTGCGATCAATGGCGATCTTCTTGTTTAATGCCTGAGCTACATTGTCAGCTATACAGTTGTGGGTGGAGGAAACCGGAGGATTGGAGTAAAGACCAGAGTACTGTCACGTGGTAGAATGAGTACGTTTATTGAAGAATGGCATTTTCACAATGAACATCAGAGAAGTGGGTCAGCGACGACCAATGGGCAGTTGTGAAGACTAACGGGTGTCCCATATTTGTCGCTGACCCAGTCCTACGATGTTCATTGTGAAAAGGGCATTCTTCAATAAATTGCCGTACGTCACTCTACCATGTGACAGAGCCCAAAGAAAATATTTGGCTAACGACTAAAGCTTTTTGTTTTAGAGTAAAATCCTTAATCACGCCTGAAGTTATAAAGATCACAATCCACCTACACGCAACTGCTGCATGTTGTTGTTTCTCCTCGACTGTCTGTGGTGAGTTCTATTATTCAGCCTATCTTTTGTTTCACAATACTTCTGTACAACTGTCCAAAGTATTTTTGGTCATCTAATGGCCGACAACCAAACAAACTTATCAAACCGTTTCAGAATATCGTCCAACTAAGTCTTTTTTCCAGAGCCGGCTAAGTGGCAACTCTGCAATTTGAAAGATGACAATTTCTTTATATAAATTTTCATGTTCGGCACAGCCATTACAGCACGTAAACGAAGGGAGATAACTCTCAACAGCTAGTTCAGACCAACAATAACGGACGTGTTTTGGCCCCTTGTGGTCTAACTTTAAAAAGACTTTTCACGTGCTGAGAGAATCTGAAATAATCCCATTTTATTCAGTCAGTAATTAAACGTTTATTAATGGAGCACTTAACACATTTAGAGCCAAATTTGTTTTTTTCTACCAACCTCCAGACATGACTATGGATTTAGGGCTACGTTACCTTTTAAAATCGTACGTTAAAAAAACTTGAATCCATAGCCAAATATTTTCTTTGAGAAAAGGGCTAGAAAAAGTGTCAGTTGGCTAACCGTCTAAGCTTAGCCCTTGGATTTTATTAAGTTCACCCGAGTTGGATAGGAAGAAGTGAATTAGGCTTTAAATGTGTTATATGTCCCATTTTTGGGGACAGTTTCTTTCAGCATATGAATGATTTGTTAAGGTCACAAACCATCACTCTTTATCTACAGGTTGCGTCAAAAGCGAAAATGAAGACAAACTTATCATCTTTTTCTGATATTTAAAAATGGTAATTTTGAAGCTATACATGTTTCCAGTTATCATCATTTGTTCAACCAATCAGGTCACTGCAGAGCGGCCACACAAGCCGGCTACATCGTATATTGGCTAAGCATTGTACACCTGTTTACGTTTGTGAGACGCCTTAGTAAATTTGTTTCAAAACCTGCTGATGGTAATCGGCTGAATGGCCTTTTATTTCGCCGACTAAACGACCTTAGAGAGCTACGGAAGTGTTATGGCCTTGGCCTTTTATTTATTGATTTGATTGGTATTTTATGCCATACCAGGGGCTCGAGAATATTTCACTCAAGAAAAGCCACATCTTAGTTCCATGGGTTTGAAAGAGAACGTGGCACTTGACGAAAATTGGGGAACAGAGATCCAACTTTTTTTTTCTTAAAGTAACAAATAAAGAATGTATTCAGTTGGTTATAACGGGAATTTGAATAACTGAAACCACTCGTGCTTAACTGGGCTGTTGAACATGTGATTTTCCTTCACAGACTAAATGCCCTTGAAACCTCAATTATGACAGGTTCCGTCTGTATAACAAGTATTTATTTGAGCTGTGATTATCCATATCCGATTGAATGCCCTAGAAACCTTGTAGGCCTACAACTCCATGTTTATATCACGTGTTTACTTTTGGCAGTATTGTGCAGTGAACACTTGAGAAAAAACATTCACGATGCATGATTTCCTTATTTTGTATATAGTATTCTTGTTTCGATATCTTATTTAATTTAAAACTTTTGATTTTCTTACTTACTCATTCTGTTACTTGCCGGAAAATCGAACACAATAAAAAGTTGAATGGGAACAGCAGAAACAAACCGCAATATAATATAGCAGCTGTTACGATTGCCATGCGTGTTCAGAGCCATGCATAAGAAAAAAGTTATCTACATATATTGTCTTAGGAATAAAAGATATACCCATTTAGTATAATTCTCGAAGGAGGTGAAAATGTTATAAATGGCGTTAATAACGCGAAATGATCCGAGTAAATCTGTGTGGTATTAGATTTAACAGTGATGATATGACGCTTTTCTTTCCCCTGAATGATATTACACCGGAGTAAGTACATGCACATACGATATATGACATGTACTAAAAAATAATAATGGGTTTTTCTTTAATAGAGAAAGTCTATTAAATTGTAAAATAAAGCACTTTCGTATTCAAGATAATATCTCTTTGGTGTAATATAATTTTTATCTTCAATAAATAGAATACGTTTTTGCCGTTATTGACGGAATAATCTGCTGCAACGACAGAATAAATTTTAGTATCACCTAGACGACAGATTTTCTGTTTCATGTAACAGATTGTTATCATCATCATCATCATCATCATTTGAGAGCGCGGTGGAATACATAATATACACAGTATATATATAATGAAAGGTTAATTGTTTACGCCGTACTCAACACTTTTTCAGTCATATGACGACGAGGAGTCCTTCGAATGTATAGATACTGTGTCTTCTTGTGGCAGGGCGAGTCCATGCCGCCGAAGTGCTGCCGCCACTGGAACATCATGCCGAAGACACCGGACATGACATCCCACCCAGTCACTTATACTGACACCGGGCCGACTTGTTTTGTTTCCTTGTTCTAACCTCTCAGTGCTGAGCGCCAAGCAAGGCAGCAGTAAGTGCCATTTTCAAAGTCTTTGGTATGACCTGACCCGGAATTGATCCCGGACCTCCCAACCGCTTCACATATAGGCCACCAAGGCGGTCTCTAAATATAGGAGAAGTACTGTGTATTTGTCAGGATGGACATATAGCACTTTGATGAGACTGTTGTAAAACTTTATACGGCACATACTGACTTACTTGATAGCTCTTTAACGCCATGTATATAGCATAGTTATACGGAGCCGTAAAATTGACACGGTAATAAAAAAAAAAAATAAAAAAAATTGAGAAGAGAGCGCGAAAAGAAAACGTCCGGGCGACCGAGGCGGTCGGTCAGGTTAATCGTTACACTTCAGACGGTTTCATAGTTCAAACGGGTAAACACGTTCAATGCATGTGGCTAGGGGTCTGTAATACCAGGATTGACATACATGTGGGTGAATGTGCGCATGGAGAGAAACCAGATCACTCGGCCAATCTGCACATGTCGACCTTAGTGTTTACAACACGTCCAAATTCTGTAAGCAACCAGAAATATATGAGGCTGGTTTTGATCCGTTAAGAACAACCCCGGAGGAGACGTTGACTCTGGGGCCAGGAAACATTAGACTATATTTTACACAATGGATTTACACTCAGAGTTTCGCAGATAAGTGTCATACGCAGTAGCTGTATAAGATACTGGCGGCTTTGCATTCCTATGTATAATTCAGTAGAGTGAGTTCGAATCCTGCACTGGTCAGTCAAACTATTTTTGTTCTAGCAAGGAAAATTCCTATTCTTTTCTTCTGTTCATATGTTCATATATATACACCCATAAATCTGGCCGCCGTCGTGTATGTGGAAAATCTCTGAGGAAAGACGGTAAACAACAATCAAATAAATAAATATATTAGTTGCTGTTTGTTTTTTCTCACAAATTACACCCCACGCATACATGAAATAAACACGCCGTACACAAGAATATTTCACTTATACGACGGCTGCCAGCATTATGGTGGGCGGAAATCGGGAAGAGCCCAGACGAAACCCACGACTATCCGCAGGTTGCTGGCAGATGTTAACTCGTACGGCCGGAGAGGAAGCCAGCATGAGCTGGACTTGGGAGACCCACGACCATCCGCTGGTTGGTGGCACACCTTCCCGCATGCGGCCGGAGAGGAAGTCAGCATTAGCTGGACTTTGGAGACCCACGACCATCCGCAGGTTGCTGGCAGACGTTCCCACGACCATCAGCAGGTTGCTGGCAGACGTTCCCACGACCATCAGCAGGTTGCTGGCAGACGTTCCCACGTACGTTCGGCGAGGAAGCCAAACATGAGCTGGACTTGGGAGACCCACGACCATCAGCAGGTTGCTGGCACACCTTTCCACGATCATCCGCAGGTTGCTGGCAGACGTTCCCACGTGCGACTGGAGAGGAAGCCAGTGGGGTCTTAGGCCGATTCCACGAATCCCACTGAGGTGTCTTTTCAGATACCTTTAAAGGACTCACTGTGTCACTGCGCTGGCCGAGTGGTTTTAGGGGTGGGCCTATATAGCCGCTAATCTGTGACGATCGAGGCGGTGATATTTTAATCAATCCCGTGCTAGTATGGGTGAGGTCTTAGTGCGGAACTAGGCATGGTACGGTTGTTTCCCCTAGACTTTTATATGACCTTGTGCAAAGTGTACAATATTTGATTGTGGTTCAAAACCATACATTTTTTACTCGCACGAATGTAGCCTATTTTATGGGTGGAAGAAAGCACGGAGTGCCTGAATGAATTAAACCGCCACAGTATAACTAATGAAACCTACACAATTCCCCGTGGCAGAATGATTTCCATCCCACATCAGAGAATAAAAGGAAAGGAGTCCAGTAATTCGACCACGATCCGTTACAAGTGTAACACACGGAAGTCGTATATATTATTCGTGAACACGTGTTAATTCACTCGTACATTTACTATATGCTTCGGGGTTAGTTTCCAAGTTAGCCATGTTTGTGAGGACGAGAGAGAGACAGAGGGACTATGGTCAACAAGCTGATTCCTGAAGCAGTTATCTACGGAGAACTGTTCTCTCATTGGTGACAAATGGAGGCATGCAGCCTTGTTTGTATACATTCCTGCCTCTTCATATTGCCTGGCAAACTTACCACATGGCCTCGCTATCAACATGGGAAGAGTAAAGGCTGGTTAACGTGGAGGGTCAAGGCCAAACGGATTGTTTGTCTTACAATGCCTGGTATTGTACAGATTCCGTATACCAAACCAGGCTCAGAAATATGTCACTAAACTATAAAGGTACTTAACAAATGCTTTTGATGTTGGCCTCTTGAAAGAAAACTTATCTTATTTTAACATTTACAAATGCTGACCTGTTACCACCTACGTTTTACAAGTGTACTGAACATGTCAAATCATTTAACCGTCCATTGAAAAACAAAATATCCCCATGCAGGTCGCCGCGCAACCAATACTTAAAAATACATTATCACAATTATTCAACGTTAATTTAATTAAAAACTTTATGAATAAAAGTAAGGTTTTTCCATAAATTACTCAAATAACAGAAGCCTCCAACCAATCCGGGCGATGTGAGTTCAAGTCCAGCCCATGCTGGCTTCCTCTCCGGCCGTACGTGGGAAGGTTTGCCAGCAACCTGCGGATGGTCGTGGGTTTCCCCCGGGCTCTGCCGGTTTCCTCCCACCATAATGCTGGCCGCCGTCGTTTAAGTGAAATATTCATGAGCACGGCGTAAAACACCAATCGAATAAATAAGTAAATCAAATACCAGAGTGCGGCTGATGCCCGGGTGGCTAAGATGGTTGGCTTTGAATGGCTAGATCCTACGAGGCGTTGGTTGAAAGCCCGCATGACAAAGACCTCCCCGCCTCCCGTGCTCTAAGGGCCTAGGGGTTTTGTTTTGAGTTTTGGGTTGAAGTCCACTCAATCTTCTGTGTTAGAAGGAGAGGTGGGCGAAACCCACGACCATCCGCAGGTTGCTGACATACCTTCCAACGTACGGCCGGAGAGGAAGCCAGCATGAGCTGCACTTGAGCTCATAGCGATCGCATTGGTGAGAGGCTCCTGGGTCATTGCGCTGCGCTAGCAGGCTAACCAACTGAGCCACGGAGGCAAATAATATTTGAAGTTGGATGTTCAAGCTTAGTTGTAATTGTACTACCTCGGCATATAGAATGTGCGGTCAAAATTTTATCGATGCCTTGCATGTATTTAAGGGTTTAGGTTACATGAAATCAATGCGCTGCTGGCCCTCCGTGGCTATTAGCCGTCACCAACAATAACAAAACAGCGGTACGCTTTACTAGTGAATCGCCCATGGTTATAACTCTGGACCAGATAGGGTTTTCTCCATCAAAGCATGCAAACTTTACCAGTGAAATATTTTTGAGCGAGTTTGGCGTCAAACCGAACTATCAAAACATTGTATCAACCCTGGAATTTTTGGATCAGCCCAACCTCATTACAGCGATATGCGTCAAGAATTTCCACCCTAGGCCGCGGTAAGTGACGAAAGACAAATCTTGTAAACAGTAAATTGGAGCCGGCTCTTGACACAAGGGATCCTTTGCCGGAACCAAAACATGTGAACACCAACATATATATTTGCCATACCGAGCTGTGCGTATCAGCATTTTTTTTTTTGGTCGTATCTAATGTCGACATGAGCCAAGTTAAATAAAGTAACTACCATGCCTAGCTTACAGTTCTATATTAGCAGTGTTTTGTAAATATTCACAGGACATACTGGCCTGTGATAGTTCAATGAAGCTACTGTAAAAAATCTAAGGTTTTGTCTATCCATGGCTAGGATGATCATTTTGTCTGATTCTGAGAGTTTTATGTTGATGTTAAAAAGCTGTCTTGAATTTTGTTTGTGCGGTATAGGATGATATATATCCTACTGGGAAAATGTAAGTTTCAGCCTTAAAAGTAATATTTTATGCCTCGATTTTTGGGAAGAAATTTTATTTCATTTACAGAATTTAATATGTAGGATGATATTATACTTTATTGTATTTATTTATTTCATCGTGTTTTTACGCCGTACTCAAGAATATGTCACTTATACGACGGCGGCCAGCATTATGGTGGGAGGTAATATTTTACTGTCGGTTGCGAAATACAAATTAAGTTGTAACGATACCTGCCAGTAACACGGTAAAACACTTGCAACGCGGACACACTATAAACTCAAATACACTGCCACTTTCGAACAATTAAAGATGTGTCGCCATTATCAAGATTCATCACTTGATATTTATTTAATTATTTATTCGTTTTTCGTTTAATTTTTCATTCTCAGGAGTTCCTCACTTTTACGAGGGCGGTCGGTTTTATGCCTGAAGAATTATCTGGGGTGCCCGGAACCTAAACCCCCCGACCTTGGGCAAGGTACTGACGGACTTTCCTACATATGACTTACATCCAACGTTAGACTGTGCAAACGGCAACACGGGCATCGTCGGCAACTTACCGTCACCAAGGTTCGCCCACAATAGGGGAGTTTCAAGGTGCAACTCTTTCGTCGCTGAAGGTAAAGACAGTCTTCCCGTATCATGTGATTTATCACAAATGTTAGGCAACGTTTGTTGACTTACATTTACTGACCACCCATCTCATCGTGTTCAGGAGGTACAAATGACGTTTCTTTTCTTCAGTAACCTATGAAGTTCACAAACGTTCAGCTCCTCAGTTTTCATTATAGTTCGTTCAGGTCTAAATAAGTTTTTGTGGCACTTTTTTAGACACTCATGTTATAGCAGATGTAATCAGAAATAGTTGCCTAACATTTTTGTTCAATCACGTGGTACATTAGCACTTTTCTTACCTTAGCGAAAGAGTTAGAACTCAAAACTCAGCTATTGAGATGGGACGAATCAGCCAATTACATACTTGACCAAAGCCTGAAATGAAATTATACCTCGTGTGTCCTAGGAATTGAACTAAAACACTATAATCCTCTTGGTCAGGACACTTTCCCATGCGTGATATGGTTTAAAGGAAAACATAATTTTATTATATGTAGGAATAGTTTGAAAAACGACAAAGACACACTACGTCGTCTGCATTTTCTTATATAGATAATGGTTTGTTTGATGCCGTTCGTCAACGCAAAAAAGTGTTGGCAGGAGGGAGGGAATCTGGATTGTAAGAAAGGTGTTTTTCTGTTGGCACTTCCTGTAAGTCTAAACAATAATATGGGGCAGGCCTAAACATTGCTTCGATCCACTCCTCATATGTTTATCGTGATTTTCATTTATTGTGCTGTGTAGCTCTAAAAAATATGCTAAACAGAATTTATGGTAGTTGCAGAAATGTGTTGAAATATGGAGTCAAGGCGAAGTTTTCTTCCATTCTCGGAGTAAGTTTTGCATTATATCACATTTTAAATGAGGAATAATCATTACATACCATGAACCGAAACGAAAAAATTCGCTGTAACCAAGAAAAATAAAAAAAAAAAGGGGGGAAAGAAAAAAACTTCTAGCAACTTGCCTGATGCTTCTTCATCTTTCACGAAGAGACTTTTCAGTTGTTCAATTTGTTCGTACAGCTCATTGATTTTTTGCTCCAGGGTGAACTTGAGCTCGACTCTGTCCTTGGTTTCATCCAATAGGAACTGCGTTATCCTGGTATTCCAATCACACACGGATTCCTCCCGGGGTTGTGCTAAGTTAAGAGTCCGGATGGTACCTAAGGTCATTGCTGGGGCTGCAGCGTTCGTGTTAGGATCCTCAGCAACTCCTCCATTTGGTATCACATTGGCGCTTAAGGAATAGCCCACCAAGATGATCACCAAGGTAACGCACGTGATGGAGAGCGTGGCCATCCTTCACTTGACGACTGCAAACACGAAATGCAGAGATTACTCTTGGTACCTCTTCGTTATTATACGCCTTGCACCAATGAAAGTGTTCAGCGGAAACTCCATAACGCGATTGAAGTAACCGCACGCATGTGTGAGTTATGTCCCCTGAATGTCAAGACATCCTGGGTAAACAGAAATATCATATTTCCCCGAACGCGAATCATTGCATGCATGGAAGTCATTGATATTACGAAATCTGACCTTGTTCAGCTGGTAACATACTTTTTCTCTAAAACATACATGCGGTTGTTTGGTGTTCATTCCACGCCTTGTCCAAAAACAGTTTTACGGGTTTAAAGTATATGTCGTGTCCAGCACTATGCTATATATTTCAGCATACATACCCATCTCACAATAAATTTTGCTGACACTCACTCTCAAGGCCTCAAGTGAAATAATGCTTATGGCCTACAATGTCTACAATGTATTATCCGAATAAATATCATTTGTATCATCTCCGTATGAAACAAACTTTAACAGATCATGCAGGTGAATTGGGAAGAGTGCTTATGTACGTAAAGTAGAAAGAGAAGTGGGCCTTACATACATCCATGCGGTACTCCATAATCAAGTGGTTTACATGGCGACGAAATCCTGTTATATGCAACGCATGCATTGAACCATAGTAATGAGGTTAATCTGAAACCAGCTACTTACTGTACCAACAAAACAATATTGCGAAAGCTTATGCAATAAAATATGATGGTTAATGGTTCCCAGGATCTTTCTGACAGACTTACGAGTTTTAAATTTGAATTGAATGTTACGCGTAGAATATCGACTGTCTTTCCCGCTTCGCTGAAACTGGTGACTGATTCCCTCTTACACGTTACAAGTTTTATTTACTATTTTTATATACTTTCTTACATATTCCTTTGGGAACCTTTTTCCTTTTTGGTGTTTTGGAAATGTATTTTCCGGTTATCGACACGGATCGCCCTTCATGATGGGTGGTGTCAGAATGTCGGACTTGACGCTGAGTTCGACAAGTCCAGAAATAAAGCAGCAGAAAAATGATTTATTATGAGTTTTTCTTGACCAAGTTATCAAACAAAGAGCAGGCTTCATGAGACGTAGAGTGTCTGGCTCTAAATCCATATTGGTTATTGCGTAACATATTTTAACGTAATATTGTTGGACAATAAAAACTTAAGGCGATAATTTTCAAGCAAATGTGAATGAAGGGAATTATTAAATGAGTCTAACCTTGGAGCATTTTAACATCTCTGATGCAATACCAGTGTAAAATCAAAATTCACGATGTGAGAATTTTTAAGCAGAAACTGAGTGGGCTAAAAGTTGTATATTCGACGCCGAGATTCTATCTTAACCAGCGGTCGTGGGTGTAAGTCAATGATGTCATCAGGATTTGACTAAGTCCTCGGGTAACATATTGCGAATTATCGTCTGTATGCTTGGCGATCACATTCATTTCCTATGGAAGAGAATGAATGATTATGGCTTGCCGCCATGCACGTCGGCAATATTTCAACCATATCAAGGCGAAGATGGTGCAGGAAGACTACAGCTATAAAACCACTCAAAGATAGCCTTAGTATTTATGTAGTTATTTCACAAAGAACATCCACCTAAAACTGTATTCCCTAATTTCTGTTGGCCCAAATGACACATACAGTCAAATAACTAGATGCCTGACCGACAACATATGCAAATACCGTCAGAGGTTGACCGCCATTTTCTCAAAATAAATTAAGAAGAATGCAGGTACTAGCGTCCTATCTCCATAGACACAGGATGTAGGGGGCACTTGCTCACTGGACAATATTTTTCTCTGTTTAATTGTAGCCACAAGTAGTGGCCTTTTTTTTCAACCCTTATTTGTCATAGTCATATACCCGCAAAATTAGGTGGCAATCCCTATCAGCTCCAACCGTTTTCTGTGCGCCTGATTCTTGCATACAAAATCCAATTAGTGCTTTCATACCAACAGTGGTTCAAATAACGACATGAGCGCTGCTGACCGCTTGTTGTCGCTGAGGTCCAACAAGCTGTGAGAATGGGCGAGTCTACAAATCTCGCGTTCAAAGGGTGGCTTGAACCCGGACCTCGTGTAGGCCTATCCCCAGTGGTTGTAAAGGCAAGCATCTTAAATAATTGAAACTTTACACGCAAAGCCCTATAATTACACCTTCATTCAGAGTCAACACCTAGAGGCCTGTTTATAACTTTATTCAGAACACAGGTACTCGTAGGGGCCTATATTAACCTCGGTCTTGAATATGATCTGTGTTCATTTTCAGAACGGATATGTAGGGGCCTAACACTTATATGCAAGTATACATTGTTATGTTAGGATGGCGTCTGAAGTGGTAAAAACACTGGCTCGCTGCGATTAACTATTTAGTTTATTTATTTGATTGGAGTTTTACGCCGTACTCAAGAATATTTCACTTATACGGCGGCCACCAGCATTATGGAGGGAGGAAACCGGCTTTGCCCGGAGGAAATCCACGACCATCAGCAGGTTGCTGGTAGACCTTCCCACGTACGGTCGGAGAGAAAGTCAGCATGACCTGGACTTGACCTCGCGGCGACCGCATTGGTGAGAGGCACAGGGTTATAACGCCACGCTGACGTGCTATCTCCCTCGACCACGGAGGTCCGCATCCGATTAACCGGCCGTTGACGAACGAAAACTGGGTCAGGTTTCACGAAATTTGATAAGTTCAATAAATTTCTTCATTTGGTGGGCCCTACTTTTTTTTTTTTTTTTTTGGCCTATGTCGAACCCGGAGGATTTCTCGAAAAACTTCATACACTACGTAAGTATGGTGTTACAGTTTATAAGCTAAACGCTTTTG
Source organism: Acanthopleura granulata (assembly GCA_016165875.1). NCBI lineage: Eukaryota > Metazoa > Mollusca > Polyplacophora > Chitonida > Chitonidae > Acanthopleura > Acanthopleura granulata. The sequence goes on along the minus strand of JABBOT010000018.1, from coordinate 9,046,500 downwards.
TTTAGAAAACCAGACCATATTTAAACAAGGTACGCATCATCTAAAAGGCCATTTCATGCCGTCTTCATTATTTTTTGACACTTTTTTCAAGTGATTAAAACGAAGATAAACATTGAGGTTCTACGGTGCATTAACTTTTGGAACCACAATGGACAGACAGAACAATGACCTCACAGATTATTTTTACCTGCTAAACCTCCTCTAATATCTGTCTACGTTCTACGTAAATATAAAATATGCAGTGCAACACCGGTATCTGTAATACTACTTAATGTGGAGACACATGTATAACCGTGACAGCATGCTTAGAAACAAAAAAAATGTGTGAGGTCCTGCCCATTTGAATCACCGTAAAGAAAATACAGAAAATAATGAAGACCATGTATGTATGGAATCAACACGAAATGGCATTTTAGATGACGCGTACTTTGTTTGAATGTGGTCCCGGGCCGATTCCACAAAGGTCCAAACCTTTAAACTCAATTTCACAACTTATTTGATACTTACTGGTTTTGAAATTTGTGTCACTTGTGCTTTGATATGATATACATTCATCATCCATGCCTTTATTATAATATTTTAAGAATGTTTAATTGATAAGTTTTACTTTTTACAATTGTTTACTTAAGTACAAAAATGCTTTGTGGAATCGATCCCTGTTCTTTAATAAATGAAATAACTTAAGACGTTTCTTAACACGGCGTTCCCTAATGCCTAAATATATCCCTGCATCCTGCTTCCAAATTCAGACATTAGTCATTCCCATATTTACACCTATGCACTCAACACACGTGTCCTGCCCAGGATGCACGATAAAGCATAAAGAGATAAAGCACGATTTGCAAAATTCCGCTTTCTCCTCACATTGCGTATTTCATTTCATTCTTCACGCTTCATGCAACGACCGCAATAATCATCCTAACGGGGGTTTCATCCACATCGCAGACCTACTGGACATTGCAGAATTTTACCCTATACATTCGGAGAACTAATCTTTCATATGGACACTGGAGCTAAATCCCCTCAAGTAATCATGTACATGCGACTTTGTAATCAATCGTATGTGAAGAGAATGAGCATTTTGGTATCATCCACATATAGCAATATACATATACATACCAACCGTTGCCTCGATGGGAGCTTATCGACACGAAATAGGCCCACGTTTGAGGAGATTTCATAAGCTTCATTGCGTTATATGATGGAAGAAACACTTCATGATGTTGACATATAAACCTCCGCCTTGTTTAATCACCGTCATAAAGCCGATCTGACTATATACTAGGGAGTGACCAAGAACTGGCACCGAATAATTCATTAGATCACATCGATAAACATGACATCGCCGTTGAAAATCACACCCTGCTTAACACATCCTGTAACCAAAGATCTGGTTGGTTCACTTGTTTAGTTGGATAGCATTGGAAATGAAATCGGCGAGCCACACATTCGATTCGCTTCAGGCCAGGTAACTAACTGATAACCGTTTTGCTGCACATGTTAAAAAAATGAAATGAGCGAAATAATGCTAGAAGTGACTTTTAACCACATGAAGTAAACAAAGAAACGAGTGTGTTATAAGATATTAACATGTACTTCTTATAAGCAAGGGAGGTAATCGAGAGGTACAAATGTCAGATTAAAACTCGGGGCCGATCATGTGACGCCTTCTGTAATTGCAGCTCGGGAATTATTACCATGGTTACGTTCACGGTTCCCAACTCTCCTCTTCTACGACGAGGAACGCCAAAACAATCTCAATTTATAGTATTTCCAACAATCCTGGATTATCCAGCTTTCATTCTTGGACTTAATCCTTTCTGTCGGTTTTAATGACAGGCCTTACATAGTTCTGGAGACATTTAGTTGCCTTGTTCGTTACAGTTGATTTTAACAGAAGTTATAGCTATATAAATATTTTTTTGACAGTCAATGTTTCTTGAAAATACGCTTATTTGTAAGCTGTCTCGTTTATAGTGAAAATATATACATTGTTCCCCTTAAACAACTTAGTTTAAGCCATTTTCTCTTTTACGTCCCTAGGTCATCATTCTTCCTTCATAGCTCTGCTCGTAACGCCAAAAGGTGGAGTTGAGAATAATGCTTGGTATTGGCTTGTGTATGCGACATAATTTATGTTCTTGATTTAAAATCAAAGTTATTTCTCTTATGGTAAGACTCTCCTCAATATGTTTATTTATTGGTTGGAGACGTTCTTCTATGGCTGTATGCCTCGTTGGCTGTTGAATGGCAAACAATCCCTGATTGGTCAATTATATCGGGGCACCGACTTGTTTTCTCTGCTGGTCGGCCCGGTGTCAGTATAATGTGACTGGGTGTGGTGTCATGTCTGGTATATTCGGCATGATGTTCCAGTGGCGGCAGCAATTTAGCGACATGGACTTCCCCTGCAAGGACATTCTAAGGACTCCTCGTCGTCATATGACTGAAAAATTGTTGAGTGCGATATAAAACTCAAAGCATGCGATATCTATATATGACGCGAAACACTAATCAAATAAGTCAATATGTGACATAAAGATTTACGACAATCACAAGGTGCCATGTATCAAACCTGACAATATACACAGCACTTCGCATACATTTACAAACCGGGGTGGTCTCTAAATGGCCTGTGGAGTGGTTAGAGCATGCACTGTCCCCGAGTAACAGCGTGCCAAAGACTTTAAAAAAAGCATTTGTTGTTGCTGAGCCGCTTGGAGATCAGCATTGAGGGGTTAGAACAAGGAAACAGGGCTGGTCCGCCCGGAGCACGCCGTCATATAACCGAAAAACTGTTGAGTACGACGTAATAACCCAAGCTTACATATATATACATACATATATTTAGACCGACATGCAGAAGTAAGCATAGGTCCGATACCAGAAGTGTAACATCTGAAGCCAACACTTGATCAACATTGTATACACACATGAGCATATATATATATTCATTACATAGATAAAGCTGTTAAATGGGTCAAGGCTCGATTAGAGTGACCTCATATCACACCCGGTGAGATGTATAAAATGTCTATGAGAGACCACTCACTCTACCGCTGTAGTTCACCTGAATCCTAAAGATGAATTGATTTTCAAATATTGATAAATATATACTGGATAAAGTATGCGTATCATATCGACCTACGTATATATCACCCGAATATAGTCTCTCATGCAAAGGCCCAGTAACAAACCTATATATATATATATATATAGCCTTTTCGATGCTGGAATCTGTACCGACACTATAAAATTAAAATAACGTTGAGGTCCATTTTGATTAATTTCTGATATTTGTGTATCGACACAAGCAGCTATCTTAAGCCCCGTGCAGACTATGAAACATCACGCAACTTTTGTTGTCAACAGCAAGTTGAATGCTGTTGAGGTAAGTTGAATGTAGCATCCACACTACATCTCTTGACTGTTGGCCGAGCAGGGCAAAAATATGATGGCTTCTCAGGTTGTGCATCTCCTCCTGGTTCCATGATAGCGTGTGTTTAGACCAAACCGATTGATTGATTGATCAATTAGCCTGGCCACTCATGCATCTCATGAGCTTTGAAACAAGCACAGGTCTAATGCTCAGTTAAATACCAATCAGACATAAATCCTGTTCGCGGTAATTTTTTTTTTTTTTTTTTTTTTTAGCCAGTTGACGCAGCGGATGTTGCCAGTATTGCTGCATATTAACCAGACATTAAAATACCGGCCGCCCCGAAGGTTCGGACCGGGGGATCCGGGTTCAAACCCGCACTAACTCAGTAAATATGTCAATATGTAACGGTAGATCTTCTTTGGCATTTTCATTTAAGCAGTACAAGCCCTAGATACAAAACTGGGGGACACCCACGACCATCCGCAGGTTGCTGGCAGACCTTCCCACATACGGCCGGAGAGGAAGCCAGCATGACCTGGGCTTGAACTCACAACGACCACCTTGGTGGGAGGCTTCGGTCATTGCGCTGCGCTAGCGCTCTAACCGACTCTGGTCTTTACAGCCATCAGGTCTGTCATTCTGGCCCGTTGGGGCATCGATCAGCCCATGGTGATAAAATATACAACCATACCTGCCCCTACCGTTAGGAACACATATGTTGTGATAAAACGTAAAAAAAGGGAAACCAGTTTTTGACTGTAATAACGGAAACAAACACACAAACTTTATACAAATAACACCCCTGCACATCTTTTTTTGGTGAAAATGTTCTCTAAGTGGGAACATTCAATACAACCTACACGTTATATAATCTTTTAGGTTTATACACATCAAGAATAAAATTTGTTATCAACATCAAATTTAAATCATTTTCCTGATAATTAAGTCTTTGAAAAAAGGGACTATGAAGAATAGATGATAAAAAGAACGGGAAATAGATAATATTTTGCCATATTTGTGTACGTAAAGGTAAAGACTTTGATGTAACGGTAATGGCACAAACGGATGTCAAAAGGTCAGATGTGCCCTCTGGAGAGATTAAAATATATATCAAGTCGTCTGCACAGGATCTCTCTGGTGCCGTTCGTTTATAACTGACTATAATTCACGTGTTTTCTCTGTATTTCTGCATCCTCCGCATGGTTGACTGGGACACCTAAATAATGCAGAAATCACTGTATTTAAGAAATATATTTTGCCTACACTGAGGGTTAAATGCAAGTATAAATTGATTAAATAAATATTGCTTGTATTTCATTGAACAAATCTTTCTTTTTTAATGCGAGTGTGTCCTTACCGTTACACTTATTTTCTTATCGTTACATTTATTGCATGTCCTCATAACGGTAGGAACACGTAACGGTGATGACATTAGCGGTTCCCAATGGTATCAGCCATTATTACGCCCTCATGGCTCGATGCCCACTGCTTAGTTTTTCGTACAGCCTGCCTCCACCACAAAACAATGGTTAAAATAAGCATTATTAACATTTCCCAGGCAAGAATGGCAAGAACACATAATAAATGTCCTATGTGTACAACGTACTTTCCTTAAAGTGTACGTAATTCACTCGCTAAATAAACATCAACTGCCTCCAAAATACTCTGGGAACGGTATCGTCTGCTGTCTGGCCACGTTACCTCTGCACCAGTTGCATCCCGTTTAAGCAAATTTCAAAAACTCGGATTCGTAACGGTAAAGACAGTTTTTTATGGGACAAGGGCAAAATACGAATATTTAGAAAACAGTAGCTGGAAAATGGAGCACATCCACTACCTTGTACAATTTTATCCTGTTTTAACACTATAACCATGATACTGACCAGAAGGGGACAAAACAGAGTAGGCTACTTAAAATTTCCTCGTTGAGCGTTGGGTTGAGTGTTGAGATCATGAACGGAACTTAAAACCTGCAGAAATGTTGTACTGCAGTGTTTTTGTTTATCGCGATCGGACATCGTTGTTATAAGTTCGCAATACGCGCAAAACCGGTACATTCATGGGTCTATAATTGAGTAAGCTGGGGGACATGGTTTGGATCCTTTTCTCTAGAATCATCCAAATGATTCAAGTTGTTCTACCTGCATCGTTAGTTCTACAAAGTTTTTTTTTCTTTTTCTTTATTTCAAGTTGTTTGGAGTGGGTCGGGGGAGAGAAAGTGCTTTCTGTCAGACTTTACGACAATGTCACAATTTCTAAGGTGTTTACGGTAAAAGAGAACTACCTTGTTGTTCTTCCGCCGACCACGTGACAAAATCCCGCGTGTTTCTGACCCGCTGGTCGAGAGCTTGAAAACGTTGGACAGTAGCATTTAACAGCCAGGTGAGCCCAATTAAGTGGAGATTTACTTATATTACTGTGACGCACTTTGACAAATTCAAGTTACGAACGTGGAATATTCGATAATACGCAGCATAGCACCATCCGAAAACGGTAAAGCGTTTTAAACCGTTTTGTTTCGTAGTGAGTAGAAAAATTTGCTATGCAGCCGTTGTATGGTTGTTACTGAGGTCACTGACCTGGATCTTTATATATTTCACCGGTAAGTATACAGTTCAGAAATTAAGAAATGTTCATTTCCTCACAGTTTTGATCTTGTATTTACCCACATACATACAGTTACATGTAGTTTAATGAATTAGACGTTGTCTGCTACTGATACAACGTCTAACAGAGGACCACTTACAAAACGAGAGGTATTTTCCAATCCGTATCTACAGGCTGCCTACCTTTTAAAATCTGTATGTTCCTCAATCAACAGTGATTAACCGAGGGGATCGCAGAAAGCAGGAGTTTTAAAACCCTTTTTTTCAGCTCACATCACGTGTTTTTGGCAGCGGCCCTGATATTAACTACTTGCTGATGGCTAGACATTTTTGTTTATTGTCAGATATCTACACAATGTGAGTTTTCGGCTTTTGAGCCACCCTATGTGACAGTGTGAATCCAGCATGGAAAAACTCCACATCACAGAGATTACCCGATTCTCTTGACGGCTGACTAAACATGGCAGACTGGGGGATTTTTTTGACCGAAACAATGGTCTAAAACAGCTGATATAGCCCTAACACAAGTGTTTTGAAACTGCTGCGACCTGTGATTCCCTGGGTTGATCATTGCTGATTGAGGAACATACAGATTTTAAAGGGTAGGCAGGGTCTACATATGGAGAGGAAAATACCCCTTACCATGTAAATGGACCTATGTTAGACATTACCAATAGGATACAAGGTCTAATTCATTAGGCTAAGTTACGTGTAAAATTTATTGTAATGGCCGAGGCGTCCTGATGGCGCATAGCTCAGTGGAAATGTGATGCGGTGATGTTACATTGTGGAATGTTAACGTGCATGACATTAACACCCGGATTTTGCATGGAAAATGTTTTTAAAGGCTACTAAAAGTACCTTTTTCCCTTTGAATTGAGCTGTTTTCTGTGCTCTGCAGTGATTTATTTTTTGTTACTCACATTTTTTGGAATAGTATGTTTTTAGCAACGGGATGGTCGGTCCTGGGTTTCCCCCCCCCCCCCCACCCGGGCAGAGCCCGGTTTCCTCACACCACAATGCTGGTTACCATTGTGTAAGTGAAATATTTTTGAGTACCTTGAAAATGACATATGGGATGTTGCCCTGTGTATAAATATCCTCTGCGCATAATGTTGTTACATCTGAAAAAAAGTATGCTTGGCTTGAATTTTCCAGTACTCCCAAAAGAATAAACTCTCAAATCAGAATGTTAATTTACAAGCTTACAATAGATAAGATTGAAGAAAAATGATTTTCACCCATGAAGACCTGTGCTAAATTACCGTAGCGTGTTTCACCACTTAGCACTGGAAATGCTGCTAAGGGAGGTAAATACTGAGGATTGTGACTAACAGTAGGCTGTCATTAACTAGGTGGCTAAGACTCAAGCCAGGAGTGTGTGCGTGTGGACAGATACACATATTTGTTCTTGTCCAGGAAAGAGAGCTGAAATAACACCAGTTTGGTACATATCATACGGTAATACATGTATATCTGCCTGTATAGGGTAAAATGTGCTCTTTTATGTTCCTCAGGTTCATGTGTACTCATATGTAAATCTGTACAGTAATAATCAAATGTTAGTCACGTGCAAAAAAATCCGCAGACTCCTGCCCTTTCCTGGTTTCTTAATCTCTAAGACAAAGTCTCAAAGACATCGAAGCCTTCTTCACCCCTTGGGCTAAACCTATGATTTACCTTGAGAAAAGTGATTAAAGAGCAGTTTGATGTTTATAAAAAAATACTCTATTAGCCCTAAACATTGATGTAAAGATGTGCTTCCCCCCCCCCCCGCCGTCCCCCGATAACTAGAGATATGAAAGTAGTAGTTTTGATGCTGAAACCCATATTTTCCCAGCATGACACTTGACCATCCTTAATAAACCTTAAACATTTTCCTAAGGTGGAAAGAACTTTAAGAATCAGGTAAAATGAACCACCCAATTATGTTTGAAAATTTGATGTTTGATCCAGAGTGATGGTGAGCTAGCACAGCAGTTAAGCCTATTTCTATGTAGTTATTGTTATTTAATTTCAGGTCAGAAGACAGCTTAATGGTCGAGTACAGTTGATTTACACCATTCCTGATAAGAATATTGACACAACTTTTGTACTACTATTTAAAGCAAGGTCACATGTCAGTCTGGGAAGGTCACAAGTCAATCTGGCAAGGTCACAAGTCAGGCTGGCAAGATTAAAACTGCAAACTACATGAACATGTACTTGAGATAACGAGCCTTTGCTTTAGAAATGTTTAGCATGGCCATAACAATATTTGCCGTTGTTACCTGATACGGCCGACCCTTACTTCCTTGGCGCACCATTCAGGGGTCTGATTAAGTATGATAACAGGCTCTGTGGCATCTTATTACTAAGTAAACACAGGGACAAAGGCGTTAAAGTAAATGCTGCCCAAAGAAATCAGAAAGTGGAAAAAAAAAACCTGCATGTTTGTTGCCACAGTTCTGATCATGAAGTTCACACCAATCAGCGGAAAGCTTAGGCAGTATGGATTCAACCGTCCTCATGAGTTACTTTTAATTCCATTCGCATTGAAATGGAATTCATTGCCCCCCCCCCCCCATTCCATTGCTAGAGCTCTGAAAGTAGTGAGTAAAATAGGTCATGGTTAAGATTGTACATTATATATGTGAATTCAGCAATGCTGTGATCAAGCTGATCAGTTTTTCTGTCTTAGAAAGCCACTTTGTGGCCAGAGGTGACCGATGTGTGTGCCATGATAAATGATAACTGACATGTAGTTACTGTGGCTTCAGTTTGGACATACGTTTGAATTAATAATCATGACTTAAAACCCATACATACATGCATACAGAGTAGGGAAATCAGTAGTATTTAATCTGGAGTGGTTTCGAGTCAATACTATACCCTAGTATTGCTTGCATGCAGGTCTGCATGCATGGTATATCAAGTATGGTAAATGAGCTAAAATTTTGCCCTCAAAAAGTGTGTATTTGGAAGCAAAATAATTAAGAACGTCATAAACTACATATATTAATTTTGGAGCTGTAACTTTCTGTTCCATTCAATCACTATGATGTCTGCAAACCACTCTAGAAACACATTTCTAAGATAAATTAGAATCCCTGGGGTGGGGGGTGGGGGTGGGGGACACCCACAACCTGTCAACATCCCCAGTGAACTACCACAGCAGTAATTCCTATTTATATGTAATTATTATGATTCAATTTCAAGTCAGGAAGACAGCTGCATACACGGGTGAAATTTTAGGCAATTTACTGTGACCTTCGTGTATGTTCATGTAGATGTAATTAATGTCTGAATCTTTGTGATGTTCTTGTCTGAAAGTTTGAAGTCAGACTTGTTAGGAGTAATCATTGTGCTGACGTGGCAGATTACTCACCAGTCAGCAGGTGTCACTATCAGTAAATATCGGTGACAGCTACATGTAGCTAACATTGCATGAGGCCATGGCCCCATTCACAAGCACTATGACTTCACTGGCTCTCCTTATATGGGTGAAAACAGGATGAGACGTTGGGTATAACCCGAGAACTACTTTATTTTCTGATTGTGCATGTTTCATGTGATGGGGTCAACCCTAGTACATGTATGATCGGTTGGCTACTCACAGTTAAATTTAGTTATGTCTCATCTCAGTGGATAAGAAAGCTGTTTTGGTGATGAAAATTTGGAAGGCTCAGTAAGCTCATACTCCATCGGTGAACAGTTATACAAGGTGTGTTTGTAACATTTTAGGTACACCTACATGTTATGTTTTTTATAGTCATATGAATGTGTACTTTATTCTGTTGATTAAGGGTCTTTCACTGGCTGAGTAGTTAATGGTGTCAGTGTAGAGTATGATATAACACGTACATGATGAAACAAATATTTACGTATAAGCATATGTACATGTATACATATGTAAAAAGTATAGAAACTCTGAATAAAGAAAAGTAATGCATGGTTGACACTCGATATTTCAACTAAGTTTTACTTGTCATCTTCAGGTGAAGTAATTTGTACATTCAACAAACACACATATTTCTCTATTCAGAGTTTCTATGCCTTTGCATTTTGCTAAGCTAGCTGGTGGATCAACAAGATTACAGAATGTGGGTTTGTAGAAACTGGTTCGAATGCAGTAAGACATTGCGGCACATTTATGCGTGTCTCTGTACCATTTACGCGTGTCTCTGTGCCATTTACACGTGTCTCTACTGTTTACGCGTGTCTCTGTGCCATGTACGCATCTCTATACCATTTACGCGTGTCTCTGTACTATTTACGCATGTCTATGTACTATATGCTGTGTTTTATGAGACTTCAACCATGGCTTGAAATAAACTGGGCACAATATATCATGATTTTTCAGAGGTTACATGATGACGGTTGGCAGAGAACGACTTTTCGTTCACTAAACATGCGAAATGACGAAATTGAAAGCAGTAATAACACACTTCATCTGTAGAAGCTTTAACGGAACTTGGCTTCACTTTGCTTCATGGTAATTATTTTCTGATGTAAGTCAAAGTGTGAACTCTTGTTCAATCTGAAAGTGTCATTATTCCAAATCCGTTCAAAATGACTGAAGACTTTGACTGGATGCACCACAACTTGACTATCGATCTAAATGGATACATCCATTTGTGACAATAGGTGGAAATGTGCTGGTTTGTGCTTTGTTTTAAATTCTTAAAGAAAGTCCTTTTAAACTACAGCTTTGTTCAGCTATTCATGGAATTCAATTTAATGATGCAGTCTCAAGGACAGGAAACGTATTTTCATATCATTTGGATGATCATGTCCATAACCACTATAGCCACCGGTGGTAAACGTAACGTCATATTTTAAGGTCACTTGGTATAAAACAGACATATGCACATGTAAAATGAGATGAATTATACTTACATATCAACACATTGGCCAACACTGATAGATAAATAAAATTCATTATAGAACAAAGGTGATATAAATTGTAATTTTGATTTGAAAAACACTTCCAGCTTTCTGAAATATAAAAATAAATGATATTATCACATGTGTCTGTTATGTAAATATGGCCAGCTTTAGTTATGTGAACTACCTGGCAGTTGGCCGTGACGGTTAAACATTTGTAAGAATTGAACAGATCTCATCTTCACACCAGTTTATTTAATGACAAACTAAGAAATCATCGGTTCTGCTGTTTTAAATGAAACAGATGAAAGCATTTTCGGCGGAGGGTCATGGGTTTCGTTCCACCATAATGCTGGCTGCCGGCGTATAAGTGAAACGCTCTTGAGTACCACATAAAACATCAATGGGATAAAAAAATCAATAAATGTATTTCATAATTTAGGCAGGCTTTACATTTTCTAATGTATATATGTACATGTTGCTATGTGTATGTTGTAATAAATACATGTACATTACTACATAATGAGTGTTCATGTACATAGCTCGAGTTGGAAGCGGATTGGCGCACTATTATACACCTGACCAGTAACCTAATGTTTTACGGATGATCATACAGTACATGTACCTGTAATCCTGCAGGCTACAAATCCAAAGTGGTAACCATGGTTACTGGGAACAGGTCTTCTGTGTTAGATATTTGTACCGTTTTATTTGTTATGTTTCAATGCATATACGTACATATATAGTGTATATTATATGTTCATAAACTAATTTAGAGTATGATGAAACACTCGGATGATGCAAGAGGTAAACGTGATGGACTGATGAAAGAGAGACCAGTGAGCGTGTAAATACCTGTAGAAGTGTGTTATGTACAGGTATGGTTGCCTTCATTTGTGGAGGCTGCTGTGTTGAACATAGTGTTAAACATTGTGGTAGTATGTGTATGTATGTATGGGTACTGTAGGCTCTCTGTATTACACATCTACCTTTTATGTGGAAATCAGGGATTTTTTAATACGCTCATCACATACTGTGATATTTGTGTTCCGATAGAAAGCAGACCGCCTCATGCATTATGCACCTAGGCAGACATAAAGGTACCTGTACATATAGTTTTGCCTTCTGATAGTGTTGGACACCGCATACAAGTACCCTAAATGACCTAAAATTTCAATTAAATATGATCATTTTGCCTGATTGTGAGAATTTTATAGATCATAAATCGTTGTTCTGAGGTTTAAGTGGAAGATACATGTAGCATGATGTCCGATGGTAAAAATATGAGTTTTACCACTATAGTTAATGTTTCACTGCATGAATTTGCCTCAAAAAAGGCAGTGTACCATGATTCTTCTAATTATTTGGACACTGTAATTATTTGAGCACGCGTGGATATCCCCCATCACCATGCCTAGATGTCCCCAACTTCTGAGAGCGCAGCTGAAGAGGTTGGCTGATTGGTGGTTACACAGACCATATTGGGGCAGAATTTTAGATCATTTGCTGTAGGTTACTTCATCTTGAACGGCACTTCACATGTGTACGGTGCTGCTCCTCTGAAGATGTGATCACAGATGATCACAAATTGCAAATGATGAATCCATTTTAAGAACGGCCTGGCAATGTGGTATTTTAAGTTTTTTTTACAATTTAATAGAGCTTCTGGTAGCTGTATACTAGAAACGTCGTGACAACAGGAAACACATGCACATTGCATACTGTTGCTTATTTTCCATTTCACCTTCTAGTGTTTTTCCATATTCCATTTCATCTTTTAGTGCCACTTAAGAGTATTTTTTGTGAAGTTTGATTAATTTCTGATTGGAAATCCAAAACTTGTATCATTTTAAGTCCGTCTCTGGTTCTGGAAGTGCATTTTCATAGGCTGATTTTAGGTGAAATGCTGGATTACTTTCTGTTAAAATAATGTGCTCAGTGTGGTTGTAAAACCATTGTATTTCATCTTTTGAGGTAGATAATGATATAAAATATTAATTCAGAAAAGGAATACATGTAGCCATTGGAATGAGTTGTGATCTTTATGTACATAATGTACCAGCAACAAGGGGTAAATTTCCCCCGTTACGGTGCACAATTTGACAGATTCTGAGATTCCAGTTGATCCTACAGAAAGTGTTTTGAGGCTTAATTATGTCTCAGGAAGGTACAGGATAGGATAATATCCTTCGGGAAAAATGTTTCAGCTCCTGTAGACTAATATAGATTTTAATGAAGACAATTATTATCCTGTTAAAAATGCACTTTATTTGGGCGAAATTTTAGGTCATTTACCTGGTCTGTACATTGTAATCTATCTGTGAATGAGTCTGACCTGGCTGATGTGCGTGTATAGATGAAGTTTCTGTGGATGGTGTAACGAGATTCAGGATAAGAAATGTATCATCACGTCATGGGCCTGTAACGAGATTCAGGATAAGAAATGTATCATCACGTCACGGGCCACCACTAGACACGTTCTCTGGCGGGCATTTCACAATCTCCAGGAAGGGCGCACACATATTGTCTGCTCATTATGGTTTTCTTAACCTTTACGTGTAAGCTAATTGAAAAAAAAAAAAAAACGAACTAAAACTATTTTATTTGTATAAATGTACGTATACTCTAATTCTTGAAATTTTTGGAACACCAGGTTTGCTCTCTTGAGCTATTATAACAGGAATATTATTTGTAACAGGAATATACGTTGCTCTTTCCTCACGTGGTTAGTCTGTTGAATGAGCCACATATCCATATCTTTAAATTGTGACAATGTTGAAATTTTAACTCTCAGGACTGACTACTAATATCTGGTTTAAAAGTTAGAAGGACTGAGGTATCAGTGACAAGGAGGTGATTTACAGAGGAAGAAATGACTTCTGGTGAATTTGCTTTTAACAGATCACAATTTAAATTACACATTTATTTGCCTTCTTATCTCTGTCTCTCCACTGTTCTGGGGCCCAGTTTCCGAACTAGTGGAAGTTGTGTTCAAAGTAACTGTTCTGACTAATAAACTAATTTAGAGTATGATGAAACACTCGGATGATGCAAGAGGTAAACGTGATGGACTGATGAAAGAAAGACCAGTGAGCGTGTAAATACCTGTAGAAGTGTGTTATGTACAGGTATGGTTGCCTTCATTTGTGGAGGCTGCTGTGTCGAACATAGTGTTAAACATTGTGGTAGTATGTGTATGTATGTATGTATGGGTACTGTAGGCTCTCTGTATTACACATCTACCTTTTATGTGGAAATCAGGGATTTTTTAATAGGCTCATCACACGCTGTGATATTTGTGTTCCGATAGAAAGCAGACCGCTTCATGCATTATGCACCTAGGCAGACATAAAGGTACCTGTACATATAGTTTTGCCTTCTGATAGTGTTGGACACCGCATACAAGTACCCTAAATGACCTAAAATTTCAATTAAATATGATCATTTTGCCTGATTGTGAGAATTTTATAGATCATGAACCGTTGTTCTGAGGTTTAAGCGGAAGGTACATGTAGCATGATGTCCGATGGTAAAAATATGAGTTTTACGACTATAGTTAATGTTTCACTGCATGAATTCGCCTCAAAAAAGGCAGTGTACCATGATTCTTCTAATTATTTGGACACTGTAATTATTTGAGCACGCCTGGATATCCCCCATCACCATGCCTAGATGTCCCCAACTTCTGAGAGCGCAGCTGAAGAGGTTGGCTGATTGGTGGTTACACAGACCATATTGGGGCAGAATTTTAGATCATTTGCTGTAGGTTACTTCATCTTGAACGGCACTTCACATGTGTACGGTGCTGCTCCTCTGAAGATGTGATCACAGATGATCACAGATTGCAAACGATGAATCCATTTTAAGAACGGCCTGGCAATGTGGTATTTTAATTTTTTTTTATAATTTAATAGAGCTTCTGGTAGCTGTATACACATGTATCTAGAAACGTCGTGACAACAGGAAACACATGCACATTGCATACTGTTGCTTATTTTCCATTTCACCTTCTAGTGTTTTTCCATATTCCATTTCATCTTTTAGTGCCACTTAAGAGTATTTTTTGTGAAGTTTGATTAATTTCTGATTGGAAATCCAAAACTTGTATCATTTTAAGTCCGTCTCTGGTTCTGGAAGTGCATTTTCATAGGCTGATTTTAGGTGAAATGCTGGATTATTTTCTGTGAAAATAATGTGCTCAGTGTGGTTGTAAAACCATTGTATTTCATCTTTTGAGGTAGATAATGATATAAAGTATTAATTCAGAAAAGGAATACATGTAGCCATTGGAATGAGTTGTGATCTTTATGTACATAATGTACCAGCAACAAGGGGTAAATTTCCCCCGTTACGGTGCACAATTTGACAGATTCTGAGATTCCAGTTGATCCTACAGAAAGTGTTTTGAGGCTTAATTATGTCTCAGGAAGGTACAGGATAGGATAATATCCTTCGGGAAAAATATTTCAGCTCCTGTAGACTAATATAGATTTTAATGAAGACAATTATTATCCTGTTAAAAATGCACTTTATTTGGGCGAAATTTTAGGTCATTTACCTGGTCTGTACATTGTAATCTATCTGTGAATGAGTCTGACCTGGCTGATGTGCGTGTATAGATGAAGTTTCTGTGGATGGTGTAACGAGATTCAGGATAAGAAATGTATCATCACGTCATGGGCCTGTAACGAGATTCAGGATAAGAAATGTATCATCACGTCACGGGCCACCACTAGACACGTTCTCTGGCGGGCATTTCACAATCTCCAGGAAGGGCGCACACATATTGTCTGCTCATTATGGTTTTCTTAACCTTTACGTGTAAGCTAATTGAAAAAAAAAAAAACGAACTAAAACTATTTTATTTGTATAAATGTACGTATACTCTAATTCTTGAAATTTTTGGAACACCAGGTTTGCTCTCTTGAGCTATTATAACAGGAATATTATTTGTAACAGGAATATACGTTGCTCTTTCCTCACTTGGTTAGTCTGTTGAATGAGCCACATATCCATATCTTTAAATTGTGACAAAGTTGAAATTTTAACTCTCAGGACTGACTACTAATATCTGGTTTAAAAGTTAGAAGGACTGAGGTATCAGTGACAAGGAGGGGATTTACAGAGCAAGAAATGACTTCTGGTGAATTTGCTTTTAACAGATCACAATTTAAATTATACATTTATTTGCCTTCTTATCTCTGTCTCTCCACTGTTCCGGGGCCCAGTTTACAAACTAGTGGAAGTTGTGTTCAAAGTAACTGTTCTGACGACACGTGTCTGTGGTGGTTACGTTTGACATAATGTTATAGCCTCTTCATGGAGCAAGTCAGAAAAGCAATGAGCTACTTAGTCATGGGCTAAATTTTATCTCACGGAAATAAGTAAATATAAAATACTATTGTCTTTTAATTGGTACATGCATTTATTGGGCTAGGCTTCCTGTTCATAACTTCAAATATGTGTCAGGGTCTGGTGACAATTTTAACTGGTGACGTAGATATGTGTAAACATTATGATGAACACAAGACCCAATCAGTACAGTGATTTTAAATGGTGCTCAGCTGAGTGATGTAATCCCTTGTTAGTACAGAACAGTCAAGTTTTAAGATGAATGAAGATGAAGCTGTCCAGTACCACAGACCTGGTATGTAGCGGGCGTGCTATTTCTGTGGATGGTGCAATCTTCAGCCAGCCTGAGGTTGTCTTGCTTGGCCTTACCAGAGGGATCTAGGTCAGTGAGTACCACCAAGCTCTGGTAGCCAGCTACAGGGACTGTGGTTAACTGATCAGTTAAATACCGCTTACTTCCCCACCTGGGCCCACTGTGTGTGCCAGCTATCATAACGTCCACAGGAGACAAGTGTAGAGAATTGAGCAGGGAGGTAGGGTCAGTTGCCACAGCAGGTAAGGTAATCACGTGAACTATATACAGAGCAGCATGGATGCGTGGCTAGTGAAAAACGATTGTAGGTTCTCATCATTCCAATTAAACCTCAGAGATGACATGGTGCCTGAGGGTAACCAAGATGGATGATAAAAAACTTCATTCAAGTTTAGTTCGTTTATTTTGTTAGCTTTAACACAGCTTGATTATGGTTTGGGTAAGCCGTATGGTGTGGTAGCCCCAAATGTTATCTAGGACTTAAATGACTCCAGACACTGCTAGGTATGATCCTGCTTCTTGTACTTGTGGTTTATTACTGGTCGTGCTGGCCTCACACCTGGTCATCATATCATGTGCGATCTTACGTGTATTACTTTTAGTAGGAATGGTTTATGTGAAGCTCTGTAGACAATTTATGTTTATAACTTCCATTGGCAGCTGCATGTGTTTTGTACAAGTGCCAGTAGTGGCTTTGCATCTATAGTGACTGAAACACAAGACTGTTCAGTCAGCTCAGTCTGCTTGAACTTCAAATTGGCTTACTGAGAGTTTAATGACATTCTGAGGAGTCACCTATAGTTGACCTTCTAAGGTGATTTAATTTTGCATGCAGCCATCACATTTTGATATCTATTTGTAGCTGTCCATAGTAGTACTTTCAGCAAGCTATATTCATCAGGGCTGTGGGCGTCTCGTAAGAATTATTAAACTGTCCAACAATGACAATTTTTTCATCCATCAACCTGGGCGTGTTTGTTTTTGTCCAAAATAGCGCATCTTTGCAAGCAAATAAGTGATTTGCCAGTACTGAGGGTATTCAAACCACCAACCCTATCATCCAACCTCCCAGACTAACCTCAGGACAACAACCCTTCATCAACAAGGCTCTCAGAATCAGGTACAAAAAGGATTAGACTTGTCATAGTAGTCATGCATGAAATTTAAGGTTATTCAGTTTAACACATAAAATACCCAAAATGACGAGAGATATTCTTGAGCAGCGTGTAAAACTTTAGTCACAGAAATAAAACAAGTTTTGATCGTGCACAAATGACATTGATGGCCAGGCTGGTACAGTGGAAACTGTTGAGGTGCCCGTGTACAAGTAAACTAGTGTACAGAGGGCATTAACACGTGCAATGTTAGTACTAAGTTGTAAGGTCATTAGTCAGACTACCTTGGCATGGTAAATGTACCTGTACATAATGACACAGCTAGAGCAGAGGCACGCCTGATTCTTGAACCCACACTGGCCGAGTGCATTGAGGGTTATTCCTCAGGCCAGGCTTTCAGATCACAAAGATTTCCTAGGCTCAGTAAACTCAGGCTTATAGTCTTATTATACTCCAGTTTACAAATTTTACTGCTTTAGAATCTTACATATGCCATAGGAAATTTAAACATTTTCAGGAGGTACCCTAGACATCCATGATCCATGACATTGTTGAATTAAAGGTTATTTTGGTTCAAATCAGAGTTCAGTAAAAGTACCACATATTTTGACCAAAGTCTAATTTTGTAAGTCTAAGATTAAAATTGTTATACCTGCGAATTTAATATACATTTGTTTGGGATTGCGACCGATTATTTAGAAGTAGTTAGGACAGAGACGGTTACGCATGGTGCTGCAAGTGTAAAATGTTGGATGTCATTTTCCTTTATTTATTTATTCATTTCATTGATGCTCATTTGAGGTGGGCATTCTGTTATCGGAAGACTTTTTATAACGGAGTATCAGGTGCAATTTGATAAATTGAACCATTAAAGGTTCTGCATGGTGGTAATGCTGTAAGTGTCTGCCTAATTAGACCTAGAGACATGGGAGAGGGGTGAATGGGAAGAATGGCTTAGCTTGTTTGGCCAGTGGGGCGTAGATGTTGACTGAAGTACAGGAATACGATGCCCATTTACATGTGTAATGTAATCAGGTGGTAACAATGTAGAAAAATCAGTGGTTACCAAGCAAATGAAACATATTCTTCATGTGTAAAGACATGAAAGAATACAGTATATCCTGAGCATTGTTTCCCATTAAGCACACTTTTTTATTTCTTTTAATTATGTGTGTTATTATAACTAATGAATGTAATTATTCAGTACTCAAGAATTTTCGACTTACACGATGGTGTCCAGCATTATGGTGGGAGGAAACAGGGCAGAGCGCCGGGGGCGTGGTGTGTGTGGGGGGGGGCCCATTTTACCATTTGCAGGTTCTTCAGCAAAACATGTGCATATACATAATACTATCAGAAACGCTTGTACATAGTACATGTACGTGCCAAGTATTTTTAGTGGGACAGGCCTACATTGGTTAATGCTTACATGTGTCTGAAAATATTGGATTTAATGTTTACTTTGTATGCTTATGTAAATTTGCTCACGGTTTTAATGGGTTCAATCCGGCTTTGCAAGAGAATACAGTTATGTAAGTATGCTTGTGGGGTGACATGTACAGTATGTGTGTGAGTGATGAAAAAATGTTAACGTTAAGACCTTGGTAACAATAAAACCTCCATCGGCAAATGTGCATGCCATCATGTGTTAAGGTGAAAAATTCTTGGGTACAACATTAGGAGCTAAGCTAATGAATAAATAA
The DNA here is from genome assembly GCA_016165875.1 of Acanthopleura granulata. Lineage (NCBI taxonomy): Eukaryota > Metazoa > Mollusca > Polyplacophora > Chitonida > Chitonidae > Acanthopleura > Acanthopleura granulata. The sequence goes on along the minus strand of JABBOT010000018.1, from coordinate 9,027,163 downwards.
CTAAATAATTGTTAACCTAGCTTTTGCGAACTGTTCAAAGTTTTGTTAAATGCAGTAGTATTCCTGGACACACTGGAGTTCAGTGGCTTACATGGACATCTCACTGTTACATGTACATATGATATTTATTTTACGTAAACACGATTAATAATAGACCACATGGAAGTCATGTGTAAGTACATATTGTTCTTAGTGCTAGTTTTCAGTAAAAAATAAAAAAACAAAAAAAAAAGGTCAACATCTTTGTTTCCTGCAGGAATAAATAATTGGGTAAAAGAGAAATGGAGACCATTGTTAACTTTTTCGTGCATTATCCTCCAAGTTATGACTTGTTCTCTGTCCTTTGCCACCAGAACAATCATTCCACAAGCACACCACAGCCGTTCCATTAGCTCACCAATCATTCCACAAGCACACCACAGCCATTCCATTAGCTCACCCGTCATTAAACAAACACACCATAATGATTCCCTTAGCTCACCAGTCATTGCCACAAACACACCACAATCGTTCCATTAGCTCACCAGTCATTCCATAAGCACACCACAGCCATTCCATTAGCTCACCATTCTTTCCACAAGCACACCACAGCCATTCCATTAGCTCACCAGTCATTCCACAAGCACACCACAGGCATTCCATTAGCTCACCAGTCATTCCACAAGCACACCACAACTGTTCCATTAGCTCACTAGTCATTCCACAAGCACACCACAATCGTTCCATTAGCTCACCAGTCATTCCACAAGCACACCACAGGCATTCCATTAGCTCACCAGTCATTCCACAAGCACACCACAGGCATTCCATTAGCTCACCAGTCATTCCACAAGCACACCACAACTGTTCCATTAGCTCACCAGTCATTCCACAAGCACACCACAGCCGTTCCATTAGCTCACCAGTCATTCCGCAAGCACACCACAGGCATTCCATTAGCTCACCTGTCATTAAACAAACACACCATAATGATTCCCTTAGCTCACCAGTCATTGCCACAAACACACCACAATCGTTCCATTAGCTCACCATTCATTCCACAAGCACACCACTATCATTTCACAAACATGCCACTAGCAAGCTATTGGCTTGTATCCTACGAACAGGTTATTGCACTGCCGTGACTGAAGGCTTTTATTGCATTCCTGTGGGGTGAAAAAATAGGAACAGCAGGATTATAAGCTTTGTGTGTGAGACCACTGAACTACACCTAGAACTGTTGTGTGTGAGCTCATTGAACAGGCGGGGTCAACATTCACTGTGACAGTTAACCCTGTCTTTCAATTAACTGATAACATCGCTTTTGACTAGTGAAATATTTATGATATTTTTCATGGTTAGTGTATAAGAATTATCTACAATATGATGTTGAATTTGTAATGGTCTTTGTTTTATGTTACATGTGGCTGGTGTAAAGAGTGCCTGTTTCCTGTATGTTCAAATGTCGGTGTTATCATTCTCAAGTAGAAAGCCGACTGTGTCCTGTTTGTGTTGTAACTTGTCACCATGATCTATAGTGGGCTGAAACACCCCCAGTCATGCCGATGTGATGTTGGACTATTATCATTCATTAATTAATGAAAGCTTTGAGTTTCTGCAGTGTTATTTATTTTTTTATATATTTGATTGATGTTTTACGCCATACTCAAGAATATTTCACTTATACGACGGCAGCCAGCATTATGGCGGGAGGAAACCGGGCAAAGCCCGGCATAAACCCACGACCATCTGCAGGTTGCTGGCGGACCTTCCTACGTACCATCGCAGAGGAAGGTAGCCTACCAGTGTTATTTATTTTTTTATTTATTTCATTGATGTTTTACGCCATACTCAAGAATATTTCACTTATACAACGGCGGCCAGCATTGTTGTGGGAGGAAACCGAGCAGAACCCGGCAGAAATCCACGACCATCTGCAGGTTGCTGGCGGACCTTCCTACGTACCATCGCAGAGGAAGGTAGCCTACCAGTGTTAAGCTGGAGATCTTCGACTCTACTCTCTAGCAACAAGATATACAAGTCGTTGTATATTAAAGGAAGAGGCCGTAAATAATGAACATTACTGTCACAAGTTGTAAAAGCTACTCTGTTTTCGTTATCCAGGTGCAAAACTTACACATTATTGCTGTCTTGTGGAAAACGCTAAATGATTTGGACCTCTTGGTGGTTTTGGAAAAAAAGCAGCCATATTCAGGGCTATGGTCAATGAGTATGACGTACCTAGAGAACCAATAATCTCTTCAAACTCCTCACATTATTTTGCGAAAATGCTTTAGATATATGCCGACTGTTTGAGGATGAGGCTGCAGGTGGCCCAGCCGTTTTTCTTTGCATATATCTATGGCATGTTCACAAATATATCAAACTTTTTTATTTTCATATAAAGACATCTGAAATTTAGGGGAGGATGTTAATATATAGATATTTTTACGTGTTCTTTTTTTGTGAAATAATGGAGCTATAACCCTCTCGTTTTTGTCATGTTGTACCAGTCCAGTGTTTTCCAGATGCGTCATACCATTGTAAGCACAATAAAAGGTCAGATTTTATGAAGTCCTACTTGAAAGCACAAGACTTTTTCCTCGTATACCAACCTCGTACACTGGATACGTCCGAAGAGGTCACATGATATTGTTTTTTTGTGTGTGTTTGAACTTTGGCATTAAGCTTGATAACCTGTGTTTTTAAGTTGACAGAGGCACAGGATATGTTTGACAAATGTTTCCCTTTATTTGGATGAGTCTAAGTGCCACATGTAACATTGTCTAAGGTTATTCCTGGGTTAAACATATTGCTGATGTGATAGAATGTTATTTTAAAGACAGACAAAAGGTGAAAAACTTAAAAATTTACTAGTAGGCAAATGAAATAAGTTTAATGTCAAATTTCTCCCCTTGAATGTTAAATTGTGTGCCTGTCATTAGTTAGAAATCACTAAAAATCCACTTCGGTATTAATATTTCTTTGCATTGAGAAAAAAGGCTTTGGTGCCTCCTATATGTCACCGCCTTTTCAAAGGCCCTATGTTAAAAGCGTTCTGATTGGCTATAGGTGGCAAGATCTCAAAAAACAGCTGCATTGAAATGGAGGACGTGTTTTGGATGTAACGCATAAGTTTATGTGTTTTTGTCCAGCAACAGATATGACAGAAAATTTGAATTTTATATCATTAATAAGCAAAAGCCTTGGGCTTTCTTTTAATGCTGCGAATTGTTGATCTGCTGCATCACACAAGGATCAGTAATTCCTGAAAATATTCACAAATTTGTATGTAGATGTTTCAGAATGTTGGAAGATGTTGTCTCGTGATAGGCCTTTAATGTTTTTGTGGTGCTAAGCTTCTGACATCGTACTTTTTCCTTGTATGCTAGTCAGTAACTCTTGACAGGAAACTTCACACACACCTACTCTCTCATAGATTGTGGTATGCCTGGTGGATTGTGCTCTTAACTGAAGTGCCACATGCGGCTTTTCAATGCATCTCTCACACTGCAAGAGTGAAGTGCTACATGTTGCTGATCAATACATTTCCAGCTGTGCTACCCTGTAGTGCTACATTTAGCTGTTAAGATTTCCAGCTCTGCTACATGTGGCAGATGCATTTCCAGCTCTGCTACCCTGTAGTGCTACATGTAGCCGATGCATTTCCAGCTCTGCTACCCTGTAGTGCTACATGTAGCCGATGCATTTCCAGCTCTGCTACAGTGTAGCACTACATGTACATGCAGCTGTTCAGTACATTTCCAGCTGTGCCACAGTGTAGTGTTACATGTACCTGTTCACCTGTTTTATGCCTCAGTAGATCTGTGTTCGGGAATGCGTGAACGCATCCATGTGTGTATGTGTTTACATATCAGCTAGGAATTGCCTATGAAAGTGAACCCAGAAAATCAGGATAGACCCAGAAGTGTACAGCTGTGAAGTTGCCAGGTCCAGGGAATCGTTGATTTTCACGTTTTTCATTTGGTTTTTAAGGTGACAACAACAACAACAACAAAAAAAAAACACCTGAAATTTTTTAAAGAAATTACTTGTTTGATTTTATTATTCTTTTGTTTTTGTCAAGGACCCTTTGAGGCTTTAGGTCTAGGACTGTGAACAGTGTGTAGAAACACTTTGTTTTTTTGTAGAGGTTGATGTAGATGATGTCAATTCTAAACTCACACTGACCTGAGGCAGGTAATAGCTAACACTTGTCTCAAGGTAGGCAAATCAGTGTACTAGTGAAGCAGCATACTGGGCCTGATTGGAGTGTCATGGTTTGTGTCTTCCTTGGGATATTCCAGTGAAGCAGCATACTGGGTCTGATTGGAGTGTCATGGTTTGTGTCTTCCTTGGGATATTCCAGTGAAGCAGCATACTGGGTCTGATTGGAGTGTCATGGTTTGTGTCTTCCTTGGGGTATTCCAGTGAAGCAGCATACTGGGTCTGATTGGAGTGTCATGGTTTGTGTCTTCCTTGGGGTATTCCTGTGAGGTGGCGTAATGAACATAACTGGAGGTAGATATGTTGAAACAGACCTTAAACCCTAGCAGGCAATACTCAGAGTCATTGAAGGCTCATTATGTAATTAATACTCTCAAATTTCCTGTTTTTTTTCTTCTTTAACCGAAGTCACACAGAAGAAGATGACATGTGGCGTTTACTGTGCCAGCTGTAACAGACAAAGTGTGTGTCTGATTTTTCTCTCCATATTATGTACATGTAAATGTACAGGTAGAACGCTTGTATGTTCATGTAGAACATACCTGTACACATGTAAACATGGAACACCTGTTCATGTTAAACATACACATGTACATGTAAACGTAGCACACCTGTTCATATTGAACATACCTGTGTACATGTAAACTTAGAACACCTGTTCATGTTGAGCATACTCGTGTACATGTGAACGTAGCACACCTGTTTATGGTGAACATACCTGTGTACATGTAAACGTAGAACACCTGCTCATGTTGAGCATACTCGTGTACATGTGAACATAGCACACCTGTTTATGGTGAACATACCTGTGTACATGTAAACGTAGAACACCTGCTCATGTTAAGCATACCCGTGTATATGTAAACTTAGAACACCTGTTGATGTTGAGCAAACCCTTGTAAATGCAAACCAGTATGCCAACAAGCAGCGAGGGGAGAAGGTTATCCTAGCTGCTACATCTAGTTCTTTTGGGTAGCATATATGTGTAAATGTTCACAAAAAACCCCTAAAACAGAGAAATGAATATGATGTTATGAACATTCTGTTTAGGTAAAAACCAGGACTCTGCTTTTATTTAATGACTCCTCCCTCGGGGTATACGTTGATATGAATGTATTTGCTATCAAATATAAAGTAAGGGTTGACGGGCAGCTTGTGTACAGTGTAATTATTGTGGTGTGCTATTATGGTGTGTAATGGCGTGTAGCCTGCATACATGTACACGTATGTACGCTCGATAGAAGAGAAATGGTTTTGTCTACACACTGGCACAGTGTATGACGCACATTGCATTGTGAATGTAATTAATGCTAATTAACAATGCAAATATATCGGATGGTCCATGAAAAAAAATTCTCTCAAATTTCAGCTCTAAGCGGATATGTATTAGGAAGTTGTCCAGTGCCCGTCTGTCTCCCTGTGTGTCCATCTGCTGTCTGTTAACTTTTCCTTCAAAATGATACTCCTCCTACAGCTTTTGTTCGATTTCAACGAAGCTTAGGTCAAGTGTAGATGACATCAAGATACATAATTTGTTTTATCGATTTTCCATTTCAGTGATCGGTTGTCCGTGTGTCTGTTTATACAGAATATGTTAACATTTTCACAACGCTACTTCCTTCTACAGTTTTCGTCCAATTTCAGCGCATCTTAAGTGTAGACTACATTGAGATACATAATTCGCAGTAACAATTTTTCTAGTCTGATGATAAGTTGTCCATCTATCTGTCTGTTTATGCAGTATATGTTAACATGCATGTATCTTTCAAAACCCTAATCCTTGTACAGTTTTCGACTGATTTCAACGAAACTTGGTTGAAGTGTAGACTAGATCAGGATACATAAATTGTAGTGTCAATGTTCCATTCTGATGATCGGTTGTCTTTCTGTGTGATCATCCAGCATATGTTAACATTTCTTTCAAAATGCTGCCACTTACTGCTGCAGTTTTTGTTCAGTTTCAGCAAAACTTGGCACAAGTGAATCAAGATGCATCTTTTGTAGCTTTGAGTTTCAATTGTGATTGTCCATTGTCCGTGAACAAACATAATTTTGTTATCGACTCTGTGATAAATTTGTCCCAACAAGTAGATCTACTATCTCATCAGAGTCTCTTGTTGTATATGTTTTAGGCACTAGAATTTGATGTTTCCCACATATTATTTAATGGATATTATAGATTTCATTGATGAAATAATAATACTTGAAGGATTATATTTATTTATTTATTTATTTATTTATTTAGTTGATTGGTGTTTTACGCTGTGCTCGAGAACGTTACACTTTATATGGTGGGAGGAAACCGAGCAGAGCCCGGGGGAAACCCACGACCATCCACAGGTGGCTGGCAGACTGTCCTACATATATCTGAAGATTAAGCCAGCATGAGCTGGACTCGAACTCACAGCGACCACAGTGGTGGGAGGCTTCGGATCATTGCGCTGTGCTAACACGCTAGCCAACTGAGCCATGGAGGCCCCTTGAAGGATCAGAACAGCAACAAATTTCTTTTGATATTTTATTTATTTGATGGTGTTTTACATTGTACTCAAGAATATTATAGGACGGCGGACAGCATTATGGTGGGATGAAACCAGGCAGAGCCCAGGGGAAACCCACGGCCATCCACAGGTTGCTGGCAGACCATCCAGGGTACGACCAGAGAGGACAATGAATTTAAAAGTGCATGTCTGAGATCTGCGTGTGTGCTTTACTGCAATAAAAATAGGAAAACACATGAAAGTACTTTTGTGAACCTTCGCATGGATTTCATGAAACCTTCATGAATGCGTCCAGTGATGGTGTGTCTGGTTGAAATGACTGTAGCTCTAGCAGTATTACCAGTGATGGTGTGTCCTGTTGAAATGACTGTAGCTAAATGCTCTAGCAGTATTACCAGTGATGGTGTATCTTGTTGAAATGACTGTAGCTAAATGCTCTAGCAGTATTACCAGTGATGGTGTGTCTTATTGAAATGACTGTAGCTAAATGCTCTAGCAGTATTACCAGTGATGGTGTGTCTTGTTGAAATGACTGTAGCTAAATGCTCTAGCAGTATTACCAGTGATGGTGTGTCTGGTTGAAATGACTGTAGCTAAATGCTCTAGCAGTATTACCAGTGATGGTGTGTCTGGTTGAAATGACTGTAGCTCTAGCAGTATTACCAGTGATGGTGTGTCTGGTTGAAATGACTGTAGCTCTAGCAGTATCACCAGTGATGGTGTGTCTTGTTGAAATGACTGTAGCTAAGTGCTCTAGCAGTATTACCAGTGATGGTGTGTCTTGTTGAAATGACTGTAGCTAAATGCTCTAGCAGTATTACCAGTGATGGTGTATCTTGTTGAAATGACTGTAGCTAAATGCTCTAGCAGTATTACCAGTGATGGTGTGTCTGGTTGAAATGACTGTAGCTCTAGCAGTATTACCAGTGATGGTGTGTCTGGTTGAAATGACTGTAGCTCTAGCAGTATTACCAGTGATGGTCGTGTGTCTGGTTGAAATGACTATAGCTAAATCTCTAGCAGTATTACCAGTGATGGTGTGTCTTGTTGAAATGACTATAGCTAAATGCTCTAGCAGTATTACCAGTGATGGTGTGTCTTGTTGAAATGACTGTAGCTAAATGCTCTAGCAGTATTACCAGTGATGGTGTGTCTTGTTGAAATGACTGTAGCTAAATGCTCTAGCAGTATCACCAGTGATGGTGTGTCTTGTTGAAATGACTGTAGCTAAGTGCTCTAGCAGTATCACCAGTGATGGTGTGTCTTGTTGAAATGACTGTAGCTAAATGCTCTAGCAGTATTACCAGTGATGGTGTGTCTTGTTGAAATGACTGTAGCTAAATGCTCTAGCAGTATTACCTGTCACTGATTACGTGTTAAGTGTTGAAACCACTGCCGTCATCGTCAGATTGTTAAGGCTATATAACACTTTATGTACTTCCTGACAGCATGCAGTTTTAGATAAACATACATATACAGTGTGTATATATATATATTTATAGATATAGTAAATGTACATTTTATAGCTCTGGCTTTTCACCTTTCAACTCTCTTTTAATTTATTCATTTACAGAGTTTACTGGACATGAAAGTATGTCTGTAGTTTTTTGCCAACTGGTTGTTTGCTCTAGTGACTCTAGCCTCCCCTAGCCATAAATTGCATGGGTCCCAGTGACCCACAAATACATGTACACTGGATGTCTCATAACCCCTTGTGGTGATAATGTTAACTCCTCCTCACTCCATTCTCAGTGGAGGTAATTGTGGCATCAGACCGTCACACAAATGTTGAACATTTATAACCAGTTTGTGGGAGACCAGGTAGGGAACAATATTGATTATTATTAGTCAAAATGCATCTTCTTGATTGACGATTTGGAGAGGTCTTAATTGACAGCTGTCATTTTAATTGAAATAGTCTTGAATGCTCCGTTAAACCTCCACTGGGTAAAATTCATAACGAACAGGTACTTGTTATGTACATGTACTGAGAGTTACCTGAAGTTTGGTTATTTCTTTTTCAAGTGATACATTTGATTCCGATGGAATTATAGGGTCACTATAATACAATGTGGGGGCCTCCGTGGCTCAGTCAGTGCGCTATCGCAGCACAATGACCCGACGCCTCCCACCAATGCGGTCATTGTGAGTTCAAGTCCAGCTCATGCTGGCTTCCTCTCCGGCCATACGTGGGAAGGTCTGCCAGCAACCTGCGGATATTTGTCAGTTTCCCCTGGGATCTGCGCGGTTTCCTCCCACCATAACGCTGGCCACCGTCGTGTAAGTGAAATAATCTTGAGTACGGCGTAAAACGCCAATCAAATAAATAAATCAAATAAATAATACAATGTGAGAGGGTGTGGTTTTTTTGGGGGGGTGAAGATTGATTTAGTGCGTCGACCATTCACTGGGTAATATCCATACAATAAGATATGAACTGGTACATTAAGTACATCCTCTGATTCACCAAAAGTTTGGTTGTTCTTTTTCTAATGACACATTTGAGCCCGATCCCTTATAAGGCCACTCAGTTACCCAGTATTTAAAGAGGTCTTTTTTATTTTCGGCTTGATTAATTACTTACCAGAAAAACCGCTAAGTTTTGGCATCAAAAGTGTCATTTTAAGGCCTTTGTGTTCTTCTGAAAGTGCCCTTCTGCAGGCAAAACGTGTAAGTGACCCGTGGAAATGGTTAGCCTGGTTTGTTGTGATCACACGACGGGCAGACAGGTATGACATAGTGTAAAACTGTTAAAGCCATGCCATGGCTCTCTGCTTGACCCAGATACAGATCATACGTACATGTAAATGTTGTATTGTTGCGCTATGGTGTGGTACATGGTCCAGAAGACAAGCAGTATGTGAAGCGGCAACAACTCCCTGTCAGCTCTTAATATTGATTTATCCTGCCAGCCGGGACAGCTTGCACGGTGTCTGGTACAGGTAGTCAGCCTTGAAACTCAGTCATGCCCAGGTTTATACTGAAGCATGGCATACTTAAGCTTATAGAGATATGCCCATATATGGTCGTTCTAAGATCTGGGATGTCTTTATATAGACATGGGACTTTGTAAGAGAGTTTTCTCCCCTTTGTACCAGAGGCTATATCATACCTGCACGTGAGACATTATCATAAAAACAAGGCGTTTACCTGTGCATGGAGAAGTGTGTATATATAAACATGTAAGTAGACAGATGACGTGCTGAGGGACTCTGGTACAGGCTATAGGTAGAGGTGTTACGGGTAGCTCCCAGGTGAGTGTCTCCGTATGATATGATAACAACCTCCAGAGCTTGTTATCTGTAATCAGTGTGAGTTAATAACACATGTATTAATGGAGATGGGATACCTGTGTTACTAGGCTTCTCGGTAATTGCACTGGCAATGTTTTGGCCTACCCAACAGCGATTTGTTACGAAGTAATGAATGGGCCAGGACAGAGTTTGTTGCCAGAACTGGCTGGTTCTGTCGGAGTTGCTTTGAGTCATAAAGCAGCCTGGGAAATTAACAAGGACTGGATGGAAAAAAATAAAAATGGAAGACATATCATTCTTAAGCTCACAAGTGTGACCTATCCAATAGAGTGAAGGTATTAATTGACAATTGAATGTGTTTGATCTAAAATGTTCCCTAAATGAGTACATTTTTACAGGCAAGTTAGTTTGTATAATACTGGGTTAGGTGCTGAAACTTTTATTCTGAATGGCCTTGCCTTATGGCGCTGTAAACTGGACGTCTTTTTCGAGAAATGAGACTGAAAGGTTTCTTGAAAGTGGTCCATGGCTTTCATAGCAGGCCTACTGTTGACTCTGCACAGGGAGGGAAGTAGAATATACATGTAGCTGGAATTTTGCAGGCTAAACCAATCTTTCTGTTTATGCATTTCTGCTGTGAGCTTATTAGATCCCAGTATTGTTTTGTCCAGCAAAGTTGGAAGTGGTGTCTGAAAAACAGGTCATGTGGGAAGTGTGTCAGAAGCTGTTAGGTGCTACACATACCAGCACTCATGGGACTGCACGCACCTGTGGTGAGTGAAGCAAACTCAAGTGGACTGTACAGCCCTGCCATGTTTAAACAAATATATTTTGATAAACAATAAGCAAACAAAACAAGCCCTCTCACTCGATTGAATTAATGAGTTACGTAGTCAGGTTTTTCTCCCTCATTTGTGTACAGTTACAGTTACTGCTGTTTTGTGTACAAAGTTTACCTATACATGTCCGTGTGTCGTACTGAGCGCGGCTCCGAGGCAGGTACATGTCCGTGTGTCGTACTAAGTGCAGCTCCGAGGCAGGTACATGTATAATCAGTGGTAGTTACGAATCATATGCCAGGAAAGGAACTGTAATTTTTCATTGATCTGTTTTCACCATAGTCGATAGTTTTTCACTTGAATAACGGGACTGTGGATGGTGAGAATCCTGAAATCTCAGAGTAGCCATGAACTACCGTTCCATTCATGTTGACCGAATACATTTGTGATCAGTTGTTTACTTTACTGCCTCAGTTCGCACAAATTTTAAAACATCTACATGTATTGTATACATGTTCTTCCTAGTCATGCTGGTTGAGGGGTTACATGCTGTCGACAAGGTGGTCTGGTAATCCAAACCATGTGGAGCTTAGGCCACCTGTAATGCTATTGCAACGTTGCAGATGATGGTTGAGATGTCTGGTCGTCGCCAAGGCAATGTGCTGATTCAATCCGACAGTTGGAAAGGGAATGGAAGACACTGATGGGCTACACACAAGAGTCCAAATTGCAGTATGACGCATCGTTTCCTGCTGTGACACTACAGCACATAACTCTGGACCCTGGAGTTCGTGGGAGTTCCCATGATTCCCCTGTTTACGGAGCCTTGCTGGTTTAGCTATGAGCAGTTGACATCGCTGGGAGGGCAACTTACGTGTGTAGGTTGTTCCTATCAAAACCAAAGCTGCTCGAGTTCTGTTGGTTGGTCAGGTTACCTCCAACGAACACATTTATACTGATGGCCTAATGTGTGACATTTTCCTTTCCTTTTCTTACAGATAGGGGAACGTGTTACAGGTAGGATTATACATAGATCCAGTATTGACCAGTGTCCATAAAAAGAGTGACCAGTCCAACATGGACGAACCCACCCTGTTGGGGTACAAGGCTGCCAAGCCGGACACAGCAAATGGTAAGCGACATGACCTCATTTTTTGACATCTGTGGGCTTCCTGTCTTGCATGTACATGAGGTTTTCTGGCCACTTTATTGATGTATCAGAAACTGTGGTGTTAGACAAATTTTGTGTTAAGTTTTCTTGAAATAAATTTTTTGATTAATAGAGTTTTTGATACATGTTTGATGAAAAAATAGTGAGTTTTTTTTTTTATTTATTCTGAGTTTCTAAAAAGAAATATGCTAGAAACACCTCTGATGTACATTGTATAAATTTGGCCGATGAACCACATTGGACATCATACCTGATTCTGAGAGTTTTATTGATGTTAAAACTGTGGTTTTAGGTTTGTTTGGAAGATGGGATGATTTTCTGCTAGAAAATTTTAAATTTCAGCACCAAAATAGTAATGTTTTTGACATTCATTTGACCAAGGAAGTTCACTTTTGTAGGTGATATTGTTGGTCACTTTCATCATGTCAAAATTGTTAAATGCACTGAATGTTGATTTTTTTTCTCATATGTATCAAGAAAGCTGGATAAATTAAAACTTTGGTAATTTGCACATGTACTCTAATTTTGTCTGTGTGAATATTGCGTTGAATATTGATTATATAAATATATGCTGTAGGCTTAGACATTAGTGCTGTAAGGGTCTACTGCCAGTTGAATTTTGGTGAGGATAGTAGAGCTAAACAAGCACTGATTGTACTCTTTATTAGCATTTAATTCTTTTTATACCTGTGATATTACGTGCGCCTGAAAATAAATTATAGAAGTTGATAATCTTCCCTATTGTATAACTGATCGGACTTCTGATGAACGCATGAAAGCATTTTAATCGTAGTAGAAAGTTGTCCAAATCCCTGTTGGATTCTTTATTTCTTGCTGCAGTTTTCGACATTGAGGACCATGTGTTTGTATCAGCCTTGGCACACAGGCCTGTGTAATGTTTGTCATACATATTTGAACTTGGGTCATTACTTGACCACTATTGAAGTGTCGCTGTGAACTGAAGAACTGAAATTCCTCAGGATTGCGTTATTGCAAGTTCATATAATGAGACGTTCCATGTCGTGAGAAGTGGAAATAACAGAAACTGTAGACTTGTTCTGGTTTATTTTAGGATTGCTTTTCATTTTGTTTCGCAGCACATGGCAGCACAATGACCGAAACCTCCCACCAATGCGGTTGCTGTGAGTTCAAGTCCAGCTCATGCTGGCTGCCTCTCTGGCCGTATGTGGGAAGGTCTGGCAGCAACCTGTGCATGGTCATGGGTTTACCCCGGGCTCTGCCCAGTTTCCTCCCACCATAATACTGGCCCCTGTTGTATAAGTGAAATACTCTTGAGTATGGTGTAAAACACCAATCAAATCAAATCAAATCAAATCATTTTGTGTCAGCAAATGATTTGCTCCAATAAATTCATTTATTTATTTCATCATTGCTTAATGTAATACCGTTAAATTTTTGTTTAAATTGCTGATACTAAAAAAATGGGCTTATTGGTAAAAGAAATGCACTTGCCCAGCTGGGCAGGCATGGTGGCAGTGTTGGTTGCCCCGGGCCATTTTCTACTTGGCCTGAGCAATCGGGCAAGCGTTACGCTACACCACTAGTATTTTAAGAAACATCCTCATGTGCCTAATTTGTGAACAGTTTGATTCCTGTGAAAGGTGCTGTGTAACATACATCACATGTAATAACTAATATAGACCAGGTAGTTCCTTTTACCTTGAATATTGCTACGGTGCATGTGGGCCATGGCACATTTAGTTTGGTGTTCGTATTTATATAGTATTCATGACGAAATGGAATAAAGGCCCTATGACTGAAGGGATTATTTGGGCTGCAATGGGGAACCATTCCCGCTAATTCAATTCAAAGACAATTCAAATCATAGCTGTGTGATGTCTTGGTCACTCCAGCTTTTACCATGACGTTTTGTGGGCACACTGATAACATATTACCGGTGCAGTGCAAGCAAACAATGTAGCTGAATCGTCGTTGTGCAGGGAAAATGTATCTCATTGCCAGTTGGTGATGAAAACTGTATGTGTAGTTTCTTTTTTATTCTCCTCGTATTTTTAGTCGGTGAGTAGGTTTGCATAGCTCGCAGTAATGCCCTTATATGGCCTGACTGTGACTAACATCAGCGCGTTACCTGTCCATGTGGTCCCCACCTGCCTAAGTCAACAGTTACTGTTCAAAGCTGCTTGTGAGCATAATTGTTCAGGTCAAGTCTCACCAAACAGCCAGGTACAACAGTGGTGTGCATTCAGTACACCTGTACCTGTGTTGTCCTGAGTGTTAAGCTTCGGAAAACTGGTGCGACCACCAGAATGATATTCATTTCAAATCATTATTAAACGAGTGGATTTTGCAATCTTCTCATCAATAGTGAAAATTTCTGGCATAAAAATGAAAGGAGGAGGTGCGAAAGTTATAAAATATTTTTTAGTTAAAGTAACATTTGTCCAGTAGAATATCACTCTACCTTCGAGACAAACTTTGACACACCTTTCTAAAGTCAATAGCACCTTCAGATTCAGGAATAATGAGCATCTTAGTCATGCTTGAAATTTTCGTTCTTTTTGAATGAGGTAAATACTTCAAAACAAACAACCAAAAAACAATGCCCTGTTAGCGTACGAAACCAGAATCCTCTGGATGGTTGTTACATTTAGGAAATTTACTGCGCACCTGTTCCTCTGATGACACACATCTGTATCTATGAATGAGTGTGTAGAATAGGTGTACTGAATGAAAGGCTCTGTATTTACCGTTGATAACCACTATTGTGTTGTGAGTCAGCCTAGAGTGTAGATGAAAGGGCATGTATAATCGGAACATGAACAGGTTAAGCGTCAGCTGTGAGGAAATTGAGATATGGCCATATTCTGGCACGTCCTCGGCACCTCGTGGGCTGGTGAAACCTTGCTTATGTATGTCACTGGTTGAAATCTGGCACACTTTCACAAAACTTTTTTAATTGAATTTTTTTGGTGGGAGGGGGGAGACAATTTTTCTCTTTAAATCAAATGTCCTTGATATGTGGTTATAATCCAGAGGAAGTAGTGTGCCAAAAAAAAAAAAAAAATAATAATCCACAAAGAAATTATTTTTTATAAATTTTTTTTTTTTTTTTTAAAGTTCTTGTGAAAGTGGGCTCTACCTGATTGAACCAGACGGTAGGTCAACCACGTTAAATTATAACAAAATCTGACAAATATTACTGAGTCATGCAAGAAAATATCTTGCTTGGGCTTCAGCTTTAATATTACAATGTGTTAATAAGAGCCTTAATTATGACCCATGCTTTTATAACTCGTGAACAAAGCAGGTGATCTCCAATATCCTAAGTTATAGTGGTTTATGTCAACATTTGCGGCCCGTTTCACAATATGAGTGTTTAAACCTCATGATCTGGTGAATATGGTCTGACTTTATTGTCCCTAATCTCCACCAAGTCTTTTGACAGCGGTTGTTGTATTCTCAACAGTGACTAAAGCTTTCTAACAATGGAGGAATTGCGAGTATGGGCACCCTCAGCGGTACATGTATGTGTGTGTACCACACCAGTAGTGTGTGACCCAAGACTGCCCATTCATCCAAACCTATAATACACACATGGATATCACATATACATTATATTAAAAAAACAAGGTTGGCCGCCATGCTTCGTCGATCATGGACGTATGGTTTTGAATGCCAGATGCAATGAAAAGTCAGACTGGGTTATACCATGCCTAGTTGATCATGGCTGTAGATTGCTAGTTGCTATTGTACTGACTGGCTGTTGTTAAGGGGTCTGCTCTGTGGGGTAGGATTAAACAGATGTGGGCAGGAATATGTGCAGGGAGAACACATACCTGCCGGGTAGGACACAGTCATTGTTGTAAAGGTGTAGAGTTTGAGATACCTGCGCTCAACAAAACATTTATAAGACATTTTTCACCAGAGGCCCATTTCATCACCTAAGAGGTAATTTTTTTTCCCACTGAGCCTATAATGATTGCTCTGAACAGGTGTGCTATTTTAATAGGTGTTCTGATTCTTGACCTGTTTGACTGCCAGGTGAATACCACACATAGCTGTGGTAGGCCTGACCCACTTTGCTGGCCCATGTTTCCACATTCGTTTTGAATGCCAGATACCGTGAAAATTCCTTACAGGGTTATACCAGCTTTTCCATTCAGCTTGTTTTAGTGTACAGGTTTACGTGATCTTTGTTCGGTGAGCTGAGGTCACGGCTATAGTAAAACATGATTTTGGTTCACTTCCTGCCTCTTACTATGTGCAGGAACCCTCAAGATTTCGTTGCGTTTTGCTGTTCCAGCAATCTTGGTTGCAACAAATTGGTCAGTCATTGCTTGTAGGACCAGTAAACGTGGTCTTACATACATTACATGAAGATCTGTCGGGAAATCGGTGACCTGCAATCAGTATTGCTGCACTGCATGATAGTGCCGAAAACATTGCCAATCTGGTCAGTATTGCTGCACAGCATGATAGTGCCGAAAACATTGCCAATCTGGTCAGTATTGCTGCACAGCGTGATAGTGCCGAAAACATTGCCAATCTGGTCAGTATTGCTGCACAGCGTGATAGTGCCGAAAACATTGCCAATCTGGTCAGTATTGCTGCACAGCATGATAGTGCCGAAAACATTGCCAATCTGGTCAGTATTGCTGCACTGCATGATAGTGCCGAAAACATTGCCAATCTGGTCAGTATTGCTGCACAGCATGATAGTGCCGAAAACATTGCCAATCTGGAGCCTGTTTGATAAAGAGGGTGTAAATTATGTCCCTATTAGAGATACGTCGTCATGGTAGTTACGTTTGAGATAAAATTACACTCTCCTGGTAAGATGGGGAACAGGAAGCTCTCTCTCATAGGGATCGCCGGCCGATTCACCATGACAGCCCATACTGACGGCATACGCCGATTTCATACTTGTGCCCGGCCTAACATTGCGACCGCTTTGAGAAACAAATGCTAAACCTTAATCACTCATTCCATCAGTATGGAATACACCTTGAACTCGTTTTGCATCACTTGTCTATTGTATAACCATGCTAGTTACTTAAGGATACTAGAAGACCTCAGGTGAAATATGGTCAAATGATTTTTTTTTTTCACATTCCTATTCTCCATTCTCCTATTTTTTTCACATTCCTATTCTCAATTCACCTATTTTTTCTCTCACGTAAAGATGAAAACCAAATTGAAATTGTAAATAGCTTAAATTTGACGGAAAATATAACAATGTGAACCAAGGCAGTTCTTGTTTGAGAGGCATTTAGAAGGTGGGAAGGAAATATGGACAAGTTGGACAGGTGTTATGGATGTACATCTTCTTGGTTTATTAACACGATGTTTCGATCAAGTGACTTTATCATCTGTATCAAGTGCAGGTGATAAAGCCTCTATCAGGCTTTGCCCATAAATGTCAAGATTAAACACCAATTTATGCTTTCATGGAGCATGATAAGATTTAAAATTTAGCATAAATAGGTTGATATGTTTACATTTTGACTGGAGGCAGGACAATTCTTGATAAAAAATAATTGGCTGATGAATTAATGACAAATTTTGTCAAGCATAATTCTGGTTTTTGACATTTGACGTTTTGGTCTTTTTTCTCACTTTCTGTTTTTGAGACGGTTGTGAAGTGAAATACTTTTACTTTTCACCTATTTTTCAACATAAAGCTTTGAAACTTGGCCTATGTGTGTGTAGCTAGATACTTAAGCTAGAAAATGATCACACAAATTTTTGATATCTTTTCTAGTTTTAAAGGTCTTAGTAAAAGAACTTCAAAGTTACTAATTTTTTTTATTTTTTAAAAGTCTTAACTTTAAATAATCACTCAAAACAGTGAAAGATAAATATTAAAAATCTGTGGGACTGTCTTTAAATTTAAATATTAAATTATCCTCATGGACCAAAAAAAAATTGAAAATGTTGAAAATCTGTGAAAAAATAGCATTTTGAAAAACAGCTCTGATTTTTCCCAAATAGGTTTATGCTCCAGAAACCCATGATTTCTCCACCTATAAAGCCAAATACCTATAAATATGCAAATCAATCAAGGAACAGTTTATACTACTGCATGATACTGAAGAAAGTGTACCTAATATTGAGAGAAAATCTGAAATTTCTCTTATAATTAAGTTACTGAGGTTCATACAAGTGTGCATGTGAATTAAATCCCTGATTTATTTTATTTGGGCCCTGCACGGTTACCTCTCACCATTATACTGGCCCTGCACAGTTACCTCTCACCATTATACTGCCCCTTCACGGTTACCTCTCACCATTATACTGGCCCTGCACGGTTACCTCTCACCATTATACTGGCCCTGCACGGTTACCTCTCACCATTATACTGGCCCTGCACGGTTACCTCTCACCATTATACTGCCCCTTCACGGTTACCTCTCACCATTATACTGCCCCTTCACGGTTACCTCTCACCATTATACTGGCCCTGCACGGTTACCTCTCACCATTATACTGGCCCTGCACAGTTACCTCTCACCATTATACTGGCCCTGCACGGTTACCTCTCACCATTATACTGGCCCTGCACGGTTACCTCTCACCATTATACTGGCCCTGCACAGTTACCTCTCACCATTATACTGCCCCTTCATGGTTACCTCTCACCATTATACTGGCCCTGCCCAGTTACCTCTCACCATTATACTGGCCCCTGCACGGTTACCTCTCACCATTATACTGGCCCTGCACGGTTACCTCTCACCATTATACTGGCCCCTGCACGGTTACCTCTCACCATTATACTGGCCCTGCCCAGTTACCTCTCACCATTATACTGGCCCTGCACGGTTACCTCTCACCATTATACTGCCCCTTCACGGTTACCTCTCACCATTATACTGGCCCATGCACGGTTACCTCTCACCATTATACTGGCCCTGCACGGTTACCTCTCACCATTATACTGGCCCTGCACGGTTACCTCTCACCATTATCCTGGCCCCCGCCTGGTTACCTCTCACCATTATACTGGCCCTGCACAGTTACCTCTCACCATTATACTGCCCCTTCACGGTTACCTCTCACCATTATACTGGCCCCTGCACAGTTACCTCTCACCATTATACTGGCCCCTGCACGGTTACCTCTCACCATTATACTGTCCCCTGCACGGTTACCTCTCACCATTATACTGGCCCTGCACGGTTACCTCTCACCATTATACTGTCCCTGCACGGTTACCTCTCACCATTATACTGGCCCCTGCACGGTTACCTCTCACCATTATACTGTCCCTGCACGGTTACCTCTCACCATTATACTGGCCCTGCACGGTTACCTCTCACCATTATACTGGCCCCTGCCCGGTTACCTCTCACCATTATACTGTCCCTGCACGGTTACCTCTCACCATTATACTGGCCCTGCACAGTTACCTCTCACCATTATACTGTCCCTGCACGGTTACCTCTCACCATTATACTGGCCCTTCACGGTTACCTCTCACCATTATACTGGCCCTGCACGGTTACCTCTCACCATTATACTGTCCCTGCACAGTTACCTCTCACCATTATACTGGCCCTGCACGGTTACCTCTCACCATTATACTGGCCCCTGCACGGTTACCTCTCACCATTATACTGGCCCATGCACGGTTACCTCTCACCATTATACTGGCCCTGCACGGTTACCTCTCACCATTATACTGGCCCTGCATGGTTACCTCTCACCATTATCCTGGCCCCCGCCTGGTTACCTCTCACCATTATACTGGCCCCTGCTATTTAAATGAAATATTCTTGAGTGCGACATGAAACACCAACCAAGGCTATTCCTACTTCGTAGTTTCCATGACACTAGTTGTTTCAATCGAGATTGATGATTTCCATGGCAGCAGGCAGAACATAACCAGCTGATCAGTGATGTGTACACAGTGGAAATTATACAGGCATTCTTGGTATAAGTTCGTACACAGGGTCAGATGAGGATTATTACTTCCAATTCAAGACGAGACTAAGTGAATCAGACTTCTGCTTCTGATGTGTTTACTGTTGTAATTTTTGTTTTATGTTAATTTACCTAAACCAATTCTAATTCTAAGCCTGTGCAAAAGCCTAAGTGATCCTGCATTATTATTTCTCTTTTTTATTTTTTCTTTTTTTTTTGTGTGTGTGTAGTGTTTGTCTTTTCCTCTTAACCTTGGTTGAGGGATTCCATCATCCAGTGTCCCTAAGATCTGCATTTACTTTTTATGTCTAGTGCAAACACTACCCCTGATTAGCCCCAGCAGCTGTTGATCTTTAACTAGTGCAGTAGGCCCTTCTTTTCCAAACAGGACGGCCATGTTCACCATGGTTCCCTAGCACCACATTATTGATCAGTATGAAACACCGACAAAGATAAACCTCTGTGAGCATGTGCGGGAATCAGGGAATTGTGGCACTGCCAGAGAGAGGCTTGGACTGATCAGAATCCCAAGCCACACCTGTGCTCGTTCCTGCCTCTGTGTTTGGATCGAGCTTGTTTGGCTGCCTGCCGGCCGATCTACGTGAGCTTCTGTGCACATGCAAGCCTGAATCTGCGTGTGTCTGGTGTGGTCAATCAGGGTTGAGATCAGTTCCACCCCCACTGCTATGGCTGCTCACTTGGCTTGAATTAGGAGGGTATGTATATGTGTAGCATCCGATACATGTCGTGTGCTGTCGTCGGTGATTTGTGTCGTTCACTAAGACACTCACAGTGCGTGTTCAAGGTCGACGTTGGACTTTGAATTTGCAGGTTCTTCCGATTGTGTTTTGCCTTCAGTAGTCATGATAGTCAAATTTTAATAGAGTTTGTGACGATACTCGTGTGGCAGACAATACTGTGTACTATACCCTGAAAACTAGTTGTCTTCCAGCAGTGTGATGCACAGTGAGAGTGTTTGTCAGCACGTGCGACTTGCCAAAGTTCGGTGGGTTGGCGCAGACTTTGCTGTTTGCTCCACCATATAAGACTGACTGCCATCACGTAAGTGAAAAATTCTTCAGTGGGACAGTAAACAACAAGTTTAGGTTATTTACAGGCTGATTTGTTTTTTTTATTTGATTGGTGTTTTGCGCCATGCTAAAGGATATTTCACTTTTTACGACTGACCAGCATTATGATCAGAGCCGGGAGGGGGGGTGGGACCACGACCATCTGGCAGGTTGCTGACGGCCCTTCATCTATACGACCATAGAGGAAGCATACAGGCTGATGGCCCATTCAAGGATGGCAATGAACAAAGATATAATGACAGTAAAAAATGTGGCCTAAACACTGTACGTATGATAGATAATCAACCTTAAATGTATACTGGAATTGATAAAGGCTAGAATATTACCCTAATACATTATAGCAAAAGTAATAATAGGTACATAGAATGTAAATCATAGAAATTAAAATCAGAATGAATGAACTGTCCGTGGACATGTTACATATAAATTGTAATAAACTTAAAACGGATCTGTCAACCACAGAGTAGTGATCTACACGGTCTTATCTTTAAAATTAGACAAATCAACGAAAATATCAACACCTGATGGAGATCAAAGGTTGGTTAAAAAGGCTTCATTCGCACTTTTGATTGGCCCTGTTCATCGATGCAGAAATTTATTTGTTGAGGGATGAAAGACAAGCCTTCCTGAAGTACCCAGCTTATTTATTGGTATTGTATCACCTGAAAACTGATCAGTACACATCCTGTGCAATGTGCAGGCTCTGTGGTTTAGGGTTGTGTGGTCTAACTCCCTCGTTACTGTCTTATAGGTTCTGTCTATAGACACTGGTAGAGAGATGGCTACATTAAACAGCTTTGTTTGTACTGGAATTCTCGAACATTTTGACCAGTTGCTATTGAAACAATGTTCTTAGAAAATGTGAATATCAAAAAATGAAAACTAATGTGACCGGTGAAAGCCTGGGTACACTTCAGGGAATAAAGGCTGACAGAGGCTGATGTGATCGCTGGTAGAGTTGTGATCTTGACCTCATTTTTGTGTTGACTTTTGGAGCAGCTAGGTGAATGTTACCGATACAGCCCTTTACACTGCAACTTGCTAAATACACAGCTTCTTCATGGCGATTATAGAACCACATTAACCTTCCGAAAAAAAAAAAAACTGCTTTAGAATTATGCTGAAAGAACTTTTATTAATACTGGCAGGGCGTGCAAGGCTTCCTTTTATATGAGCCAGCTGTAAAACCACACTTACACATGCGTGTGTTGTCATTACGTATGACAATTTTTTTTTAATTTACTGGCACTAATTTGTATTTTTTAAATTTTTGTAGAAATTTATTTTATTTGTTTGTGTAAGATTTTATTTAATCACCTAGGGCTTATGTGCTGCTGTAGGTGCTTTACCAGTTGTACACGAAATCCCTCATCTATTCTAGGGTGTTGATAATGGTTATGTTGAGATATTTTGTTTATTTGATACTGTCTATTGATGTTCATTTTTTATGAAGCTCTGATATTTATCACCTCGCAAAAGGTGATATATTCACACATGATGTGTAACGTAGCATGTTTGTGTGCAAAATAATGCTGTGGGACTGGGAATGTGATTATTAGCACTAAGTACCCCATACCTCTCCCTGTAGCATGTTTGTGTGCAAAATAATGCTGTGGGCACTGGGAATGTGATTATTAGCACTAAGTACCCCATACCTCTCCCTGTAGCATGTTTGTGTGCAAAATAATGCTGTGCGACTGGGAATGTGATTATTAGCACTAAGTACCCCATACCTCTCCCTGTTTTCATGGTAATCATACATGTGTATAATGTTCAGCAAGAAAACTGTAATTTACAACGGCCCAATGTGGGGAAGGTCTGCTAGCAACGGTCGTGGGTTTCCCCATGGCTCTACCTGATTTCCTCCCACCATAATGCTGGCCGCTGTCGTGCAAGGGAAATATTCTTGAGTACGGCGTAAAATACCAATCAAAGAAATAAATAAATGAACACAAGGGATCAATTTTAGATGACGGAACTCGGCGTGATTTGTCAGTTAGAGTGATTCACTGATACTTATATACACATACATACAGTATACATGCACAAATTTGCCATGACGGGGACAGTTTCCAAGGTTACTGATATGTTCTTATCTTCCCTTCGTGATGTCCATTATGATAGTAACATTTTCCTCCTCTCTGTGTGCCCTGTACATGAGTATTCCATGAGAGAAAGACAGTAATTAATGTTCATCATGTAACTATGTAAAGATCCCCCCCCCCACCAAACCCCCAAAATTAATATCGCACTGATGGAGGCACAGAGCTACATATATTATTCTTATGACTCAAGCCGGTAATAGACACAAGTATTTCGTAATTTCTCCACAAAATGGGACACTCTGTAATTGAGACACCCTGAAGTAAGCTGGTAAGATCAAACAGGTCTCTGTAGCCTATTGAATTAGACGTTGTATGTTACCGATACAACGGAGATCCTAACACAAGCGTGTTGAGAATATCAGCCTGCCAGCAAGGCTATATACATTGTCCTACACTACAGCCAGGCAAGTTATAGTCAGTATATAATATGCCAACAAAATAGCCTAATGAAAATTGAACATGACATCGACACAGTGTTGGGACACAATTTCGTCTCGATAACGTTTTCAAATGGGCTCGTATTTCGGGGTAAGCGCAAATGTTTTTGCTTCAACCTCGTCAAATTTACCCGTAGACCTCAGATTAATTACAGTGGCGGTACATTATCCTTGGTGCATTTGCCAAATTTACCCCGAGACCTCAGATTAATTACAGTGGCGGTACATTATCCTTGGTGCATTTGTCAAATTTACCCCGAGACCTCAGATTAATTACAGTGGCGGTACATTATCCTTGGTGCATTTGTCAAATTTACCCCGAGACCTCAGATTAATTACAGTGGCGGTACATTATCCTTGGTGCATTTGCCAAATTTACCCCGAGACCTCAGATTAATTACAGTGGCGGTACATTATCCTTGGTGCATTTGCCAAATTTACCCCCAGACCTCAGATTAACTACAGTGGCGGTACATTATCCTTGGTGCATTTGTCAAATTTACCCATAGACCTCAGATTAATGACGGTGGCGGTACATTATCCTTGGTGCATTTGTCAAATTTATGAATTTGCATCCTCCTCCTATAACAACGAGTGCAGGGTAATTTAGCGGAATGCCAGGATCGGAAGCTCTACCTCTTCTTGTTACAGACAGTCGTAATTTTCTCGCTAGTAGTAGTCCTAGGAGCTGCGTCTGACTTTTCTCCACCTACAGTTCACACAAAAGTGGCAAATCAGAAACAGTCACTTACCACTGGGCACGTACTCGATGGGAAGCTCATAAGTTTTGAGTGGTAATCCGTTGCTGTGTAATAATTAATCTGTCACTATTGGCATAAAATGCTTGTTGTCGATATCTGTGTTCTGTATGTTATACACAAAAATCCTAATGCCCAACTGTCGTGGTAAAAAAAAATACTTCATAATTTCATAATGTCTGTGTGTCAGCGACAAAGTTTCAGTTTTGCCGCGGTATTTCCAAGCCTGAATTCTGTAAACGCTACAAAATCCAGTTTTAGGAGAGAGTCAAGTCTATATATTTGCAATACAGTAACTCCCTAAGAATGAATTGACACAGACATCCTCATGGAAATCCTGCAGACCTTTAACATTTTTTTCTGAGGTGTTGCTGGTAATTGTAAGAGTGAGTATCTTATCTTGTCTTGGGAAAGACTAGAAATTGGGGCCTGTAGATATATAGGCCGGTGTTTGGAGAGTATTGCAACAGACATTATTAAATGTGATCAAGTTCAGTGGACACCTGGTGGCATAAAACCTGGCAGTAGAGCTTCAAAACTTCCAGACTGTTTGCCCTCTGAAATTGTACTAAATTTGTGACTTTGTTGTTGTTATAGAAAGCTCTACATCAAGTTCCCATGACCAGAAGCCTGCACCACATCAGTTTCTTCGGATGAATCTCTTCATCACTACACAGTACAAGCTAGGCGAAGGATTAGCATACAGATTCAGTGCACATTTGATTCAGGTTGAAAAGAATTCACTGGCACCAAGAAATATGGATATATATTATGGTTAACCTGTATCCAGTCAATGACGTGATATTTCACTCTTACGGACATACGCGTGGATTTGCAAACTTTGTCAAAGAGTATGTATGCACCCTTACTGAAGCCTCAGATCATGTAGCGAACAATTACACAAGATCTTTATGGAAAAAAAATACAGTTCACACATTTCAGTTTTGTAACTATATTTAGAAATTGCAGGAAATGTCTTTCTGTAGAAAGTTATATTTTTTGTCTGATTATAAACGAATGCGAATATGGAAAAACTTTCAGTGATCTGTCTGCCAAGAAGTTGGACACAATTTCACCACGGCCGCTTTATAATTCGAGTTCTAAAATTACAAATACATTTACCGGTGATATCAGGCGC
Organism: Acanthopleura granulata; assembly: GCA_016165875.1. NCBI lineage: Eukaryota > Metazoa > Mollusca > Polyplacophora > Chitonida > Chitonidae > Acanthopleura > Acanthopleura granulata. The sequence goes on along the minus strand of JABBOT010000018.1, from coordinate 9,001,818 downwards.
TAGTACTTGGCAGACTGAGGAATTCTTCTAAAGCCATTGGTTTGCCGAATTGCAGGTTTTGTCTAATTCGAGACCGCGGACATCCAAGCATCAACAGTTTTAATCGCACCAAAACGCTTTACTCACGCAGACGCAGCGATCAAAATAACATGGAAGTTAACGGGGAACTCTGCTTCACGATCTAATAAGTCCAAAACTAGGTTTCCTTAATGTTTATAATTTACATATGCTATGCAGATTGCTCTGTAGAAAAACGTACTGTAATTTCCAGGTAGTATAAGCCAAAGGTCTCAGAATATTGTCCAGTGTTGTTCATTTTCCTATCCCTTCCCACATCATCTTTCATCTCTTCGTCTGCTTGCTGCGGCCACAAGTTGGTGAAGTACCCGGATGTCTGCGATCTCGAATACCGCAGTTTATAGGTATACCAATGTGTGCATAGCTTGCAGTGGCACAAAAAGTGAAACTGGCTACTGGTAATCTGCTGTACTCCCCACTGAGAGTTTATGACCTAAGACAACAGCCCTCGCAAAGCATCATGGTATATAGTTGCCCGAAAGGCGTCCCATAATATCATGGAGAAACTACAATACGTGGCGTTTTACAAATTATCTCACCGTTGCTCACTGCTTGCATGAAGGCACAGCTTTTTATTTTTTTCCAACCGGTGTCAAAGAAACAAGTATTTCTGAATACAATGTAGTATGTTTCTTTAGCTGTCTCTTTTTTTTTTTTTTATTTTTTTTTTTTCTTTCAGCAGAGAAATACATGTACACCTTATCAGACTGTGAATTGTATTTGCATGTTACATGTATTCTGTTTGTTGCTTCAGGCAACGTGTCAGCATCTGAAGTCCAAGTAGACAAGGACAATATGGAGATGTCCTACTCCCCTGTACAAACTGACGATGAGAACAGCCCCAGTAAAAAACTGCCCCCGGTAGAAATTATCGGTCAGTCGATCACATATTTCACTTTATTATATGCACAGTTTACATGTATAGTGTAGTGCAGTGACCCAGGAGCATCTGACCAATGCTGTCGCTCTGAGGTCAAGCCTAGTTCATGCTGGCTTCCTCTGTGGTTGTACGTGGGAAGGTCTGCTGGGAACCTGCGGATGGTCCTTGGTTTCCCTAGGCTCTCCCCGGTTTCCTCCCGCCATGGTGCTGATCGCGGTCATATAAGTGAAATATTCTTGAGTATGGCGTAAAACACCAGTCATATAAGTCAATGAATGCAGGTATACCCAGTTCATACTGAGGCAAATACAGGCCTGAATTCATAGAATTTACAGGTACTGTAATTCCTCAACCATTTTATATGTGAAAAAGCTAATTTTTGTGTGATTTATTTATCTTTTTTATTTGATTCTGGAGACAAAACTAAATTAGTTAAGTTTGCCAGTTTCAGGACTTCACAAGAAGCATAATTTTATTCATAGTCTACAAAGAATAATACACTTGTAATTTGTAATGTGCTTGCGAGTGTGAAAAAAGGTTAAGTAATCTATACAGTACCCTAATCTGGGAACATTACAAAACCCCCTCAAAATCTTTTCTTATGTTTTTTGCTTTCTTCATTGAAAGTCTCTTGGCCCTTTCAGTAAGATAATTTATTGTTCGTTTCTTTGCCTTCTAATAATGCATTCTAGCTATCTAGCTGCCTTTAATGGGTGTGATAGATTCCCATATCTCTCCTGGGTTTTTAATGCTCATTCCTTATAAATACGACAGATTCCAAGGGGAAAAAATCGGAAAATATGAAGAATGATACAGCTGTAGACATGCTTAATGGGAAGGCTTGTGTCGCGGATGAAGAAAATGGTAAAGATGGCAAGAAAAAGAAAGAGGAGGTCAAAATGGTTGGAACATTTGAGCTGGTGAGTACGGAAGGGTTCATGTGATTCCTGAACATCGATGAATGGCCACCAATATCAGGAATTAATTTCCTTGATAAAAGGGCCTTGAATGTGCTTGAAAAGAAGCCGGGTAGATTATGCCAGTGCCACAAGCCTTTCTCAGTCATTCTACTGTCATTCAAGTCATTCTACAAACCTTCCTCAGTCATTCTACAATCATTCAAGTCATTCCACAAGCCTTTCTCAATCATTCTACTGTCATTTAAGTCATTCTACAAACCTTCCTCAGTCATTCTACAATCATTCAAGTCATTCCACAAGCCTCCCTCAATCATTCTACTGTCATTTAAGTCATTCTGCAAACCTTCCTCAGTCATTCTACAATCATTCAAGTCATTCCACAAGGCTCCCTCAATCATTCTACTGTCATTCAAGTCATTCTACAAACCTTCCTCAGTCATTCTACATTGATTCAAGTCATTCCACAAGCCTCTCTCATTCATTCTACCATCATTCAATTCATTCAACAAACCTTCCTCATTCATTCTACAGTAATTGAAATCATGTCGCAAGCCTTCCTCAGTCATTCTACAATAACTCAAATCATTTCACAAGCCTTCCTCAGTCATTCCAGAATCCTTCAAGTCATTCCACAATCATTCAGGTCATTCCACAAGCTTCCTCAGTCATTCTACAATCATTCAAGTCTGTCAGCAAGCCTTCCTCGATAATTCTGCAGTCTCTCCAAAGTCATTCCTCAGTCATTCTACAAGCTGCTTTCAATCATTCTACGATCTTTCCAGTATCATTTCATGGTTACCCCATTTTATGTCATGGCTCCGCTTGGTTTCCTGCCACTATAATGCAGGCCGTTGTTGTATAATTCAAATTGTATGAATAATATGGTGTAAACCTCAGTCAAATAAATAAATAAGTAAATAAATCATCCCATAGGTACATGTACATCATTGGCTGTCTAGTGACTCATTACAGGCGTTTCTCTACAAGACTTTTCAGAATGTCTTTGTGCACACTGAGCATATGTTTCTGTTGTAGTTCCGTTTTGCCACATGTCTGGACTATTTCCTCATGATACTGGGCACGCTCGGAGCCTGCGTGCACGGGGCCGCTTTGCCCTGCATGATCATTGTCTTTGGCGACATGGTGGACTCCTTTGTCGGGTTCGGTGTCCTGACCAGGGTACTGGGGGAGCTGCAGATAAGCTTTGAGGACTACTTCAGTAACACTACGTTACAAGAGTGAGTACGAATGCTGAACGACAAGACATGCACTAAAATGTGATGATCCAGTGGACCTTTCCGAACTGTCAGTTAAGAATGCACATTGACCAGTTGCAAGTAGGTCAACCAGATGCCCCACGCATTGGTTACAAACGTTCTGTCTTCCTGTGACGTCATGGCGTCAATTTGCTTTCGGGAAGAGAAGCGTTGTCACGAGAAGGGTTGGTGGGACGTCGCTTGTGGTGGATCCATCCATGTAAAAGGGCATTGAAACCATTGAAAAATGACCTTGAAAAGCCTGAAAAATAAAGGATTTTTGTAGTTTAGCCCTGGAAAACCTTCAGATTGAGTCCAAGAGAACCGGTCAGAGTGGCCATTTGTAGTCTGCAGAAATATGTTTTCTAATATCTCTGACGACCGTATATATGTGGAAGACTGAAGTTTCAACTAAGTAAGGTCATCTGATATTGCTTCTGGGTTATACAAGATGTACAATGTAGTCTGAAAATGTGAACTTTTTTGAAGCTCAATCTACAAAGCCTTAAAAAAAAAGCCTTGAAATTTGAAGTCCCTGAAGTGTATGAACCCTGCAGTGGTGATATTTTATCATCAGTCTTGTAAACTGAAGGTTTCAATCCTTCAACTATTAACGGAATTTGTTGTTGTATAAAGTAGCAATTCTCGTAATATTTTGACTCATTTGCCTGATTTTGAGAATCGCCTTCATCATTGACAGACATTTTAATGCAGTAAATTCCAGTAAAAATTCCACAAAATGCAGTAAATTCCAGAGAATGGCTTCAAAAGAAAAGACATCAAAAAATGTGACCAGAGTTATTTCAGAAGAGGGGCCCATACAGACCTAAACAGGCATAGACATTTTCTCATGACATGCTTGATAATTGTACAAATCAATTTGTAATCTGAAATTCTTACAAGTCCATGGGACAAGCCATTTTAGAGAAACCAGAATCACATTTTCACGTAATCCATACGCTACGCTCTTCAGTGTTTAGGGTGAGACACTCCTTTGTGTGCGAAGTACGGTCCCCTTTATTATTACACGAAAACCACATATTGTGGCCTCCTGGTTGAGACCTTGGGGAATAAACCCCAGACGTATTCCACTACCACTTTCTTGTTGAAAATGGCTTTAAAGTATATCAGAATTGTCTGGTAATCAAGGAAAAAAGCTGATTTAACACTACTTCTATATGGCAAAGTGGTGAACTAGGTACTGGTGACGTCACAGCAGAAACAGATGTCTTGTCGGGTGTTTTTGTTAAAATTGAGAGCTCTCAATTTTCTGCGATATCTTGGTTATGATACATCACAACAATGAGAAGTGACATTTTTTGATCTATGAATGGGCTTTTCCATCGATACATGCACACATTTGGTATAATGTTGTCTTTTCTTTTAAACAAAAATTGTTGGTTAGCGCACTAGGGCAGCGTAATGACCCAGAAGCCACCCACCAATGCAGTCACTGTGAGTTCAGATCCATTTCGTGCTGGCCTCCTCTCTGACTGTACGTGGGAAGGTCTTCCAGCAACCTGCGGATGGTCGTGGGTTCCCCCTGGGCTGTGCCCGGTTTCCTCCCACCATAATGCTAGGGGCCGTCGTATAAGTGAAATATTCTTGAGTACGGCGTAAAACACCAATCAAATAAATTGGACACAAATTACATGTAAATAAGAAAATAAATAAATACAATTTTTTTAAAAATCTTAATTTGGTGATGATGTGGGTTTGTGGAAGTGTCGGTCTTAGTATGTGTTACTCTGACCTTACACCCTGCTGTGACTGGCCATATTTCAGGTTTTTAAGGGATAACCACAGCGTGCCTATCACACAAGCACCAGATCTTCTGGGCCAGATGAAAACATTCGCCTACTACTACATAGGTAAGTGCCAATCCAGCCTTCAGAACCCTTTTATGGTACTAGTTGTTGTCAATACTATAGTGTAGGACTATAGTGCGTGTTCATTCGTTTAAGGACTGTCTCAGTGGCCTAGTGGTTAGAGCGTCCGTCTTAGGGTTGGCAGATCTGGGATCAATCTTGGATCGATTCAAACAAAAGACTTTAAAAATGGTAGATGTTGCTTCCCCGCTTGGCGCTCAGCACTGAAACAATAGAGCAAGGAAACCAGACAGCCCGGTGTCTGCATAGTGTGACTGGGTGGGTGTCATGTCTGGTGTTTTCAGCTTAATGTTCCAGTGGCGGCACGCCGTTGAGCGTCATATAACTGAAAAATTGTTAAGTACGACATAAAACCCCAGGCGTACATACATTTAGCTAGATCGTGGTTGGCTGTGTTGTTGACAAAGTTTATATGCTCTAATAAAAGAATTGTCATGCTTGGATGAAATGTGAAATACCTGAATCTAGTGCAATTCTAAGTTATCAAGTGAAAGTTATTTCGTGGAGGATAAATCAGGTGTTGATTTATATTTTTGCGGTGAAGTTGGGTCTGAATGTACAAACATGTAACTGCATGTAAAAATATTGCTAAACCTCAAGTCATCAACTGGTTATGCTCAAAAGATAAATGTTGCAATTCTTGTTTAATAATGATAATAATCAAATAAAGAAATCGGCATATCGTCCTACAAACCTTCCGTTCTGTGTCGTCAGATTAGCGTTTGAACTGACGTGTTTTTATTGTTTTTCTGGCCCCAGGTATAGCGTGCGCTGTCATCTTGGTGGGCTACTTGCAGGTGTCCATGTGGGCAATGGCCGCCGAGCGTCAAACCAAAGTGATCAGGGTCAGGTTCTTCAGGAACATTCTCAGGCAGGAGATCGGCTGGTTTGATACGAACGACTCCGGAGAGCTCAACACACGATTGTCAGAGTAAGTCATGGAAAGGGGTGGGGGGAGGGAGGGGGAGAGGAGGGGAGGTAGGTAGCAGGACTGGGCTGAGACGTCAGGACTTGTCTTTCAGGAAGTTTTTAGATTCCCTCGTTCTCGCTGTTTGTGAGACATTAGGCGACTATAAACGGTCGATTTAGCTTGTGTGCTGTTTGCGTTGCCTAGCGTTTGGTAACGACCACTTGCTTTACACCAATATGGTGTGCATATCTGTATGTCACATGCAGGAAAGTTCGTTAAGGAGCTCACTCCAGTTTGATGGTTTATCCTGGGCACTTTGGATTTCTCTAAACAGTGTTGTCTTTTATTAGTTCAGTGTCATTGATGATGTTCTCTAGCCTGACAACATGATTTACAGGAAAAGTGGATGAAAATTTTATCTTGCAACCTGACATCCTGATTCATCTGTCCTCAAGCAGCTGTGTTAATAATTGCTGTCGGTGGCAAGAATTTCGTCATCTTCTTTACCATTGGTATAACAAATAGAATGGACGTGTGCAGGAACTTGTAAGTTTCCATGTTTCAGTGATGTGAACAAAATCCGAGAGGGCTTGGGTGACAAGATCGGAAGTTTCTTCCAGTGGATGTCCGCATGCCTGGCCGGAATCATCATTGGCTTTGTGTTTGGCTGGAAACTCACTCTGGTTATCCTGGCAGTTAGTCCTGCGCTGGCCTTTGCTGCATTCCTCATGTCTAAGGTGAGTGTGTTTTGTGTTTGGCTAGAAACTCACATTGTCATCCTGGCAGTTAGTCCTGCGCTGGCCTTTGCTGCATTTCTCATGTCTAAGGTGAGTGCGTTTTGTGTTTGGCTGGAAACTCGCGCTGGTTATCCTGGCAGTTAGTCCTCCTGTGCTGGCCTTTGCTGCATTCCTCATGTCTAAGGTGAGTGTGTTTTGTGTTTGGCTAGAAACTCACCTTGTCATCCTGGCAGTTAGTCCTGCGCTGGCCTTTGCTGCATTTCTCATGTCTAAGGTGAGTGCGTTTTGTGTTTGGCTGGAAACTCGCGCTGGTTATCCTGGCAGTTAGTCCTCCTGAGCTGGCCTTTGCTGCATTCCTCATGTCTAAGGTGAGTGTGTTTTGTGTTTGGCTAGAAACTCACCTTGTCATCCTGGCAGTTAGTCATGCAACTGGCCTTAGCTGCATTCCTCATGTCTAAGGTGAGTGCATTTTTTGTTTGGCTGGAAACTCACCCTTGTCATCCTGGCAGTTAGTCATGCAACTGGCCTTAGCTGCATTCCTCATGTCTAAGGTGAGTGTGTTTTGTGTTTGGCTAGAAACTCACATTGTCATCCTGGCAGTTAGTCCTGCGCTGGCCTTTGCTGCATTTCTCATGTCTAAGGTGAGTGCGTTTTGTGTTTGGCTGGAAACTCGCGCTGGTTATCCTGGCAGTTAGTCCTCCTGAGCTGGCCTTTGCTGCATTCCTCATGTCTAAGGTGAGTGTGTTTTGTGTTTGGCTAGAAACTCACCTTGTCATCCTGGCAGTTAGTCATGCAACTGGCCTTAGCTGCATTCCTCATGTCTAAGGTGAGTGCATTTTTTGTTTGGCTGGAAACTCACCCTTGTCATCCTGGCAGTTAGTCCTGCGCTGGCCTTTGCTGCATTCCTCATGTCTAAGGTGAGTGTGTTTTGTGTTTGGCTAGAAACTCACATTGTCATCCTGGCAGTTAGTCCTGCGCTGGCCTTTGCTGCATTTCTCATGTCTAAGGTGAGTGCGTTTTGTGTTTGGCTGGAAACTCGCGCTGGTTATCCTGGCAGTTAGTCCTCCTGTGCTGGCCTTTGCTGCATTCCTCATGTCTAAGGTGAGTGTGTTTTGTGTTTGGCTAGAAACTCACCTTGTCATCCTGGCAGTTAGTCATGCAACTGGCCTTAGCTGCATTCCTCATGTCTAAGGTGAGTGCATTTTTTGTTTGGCTGGAAACTCACCCTTGTCATCCTGGCAGTTAGTCATGCAACTGGCCTTAGCTGCATTCCTCATGTCTAAGGTGAGTGTGTTTTGTGTTTGGCTAGAAACTCACCTTGTCATCCTGGCAGTTAGTCATGCAACTGGCCTTAGCTGCATTCCTCATGTCTAAGGTGAGTGCATTTTTTGTTTGGCTGGAAACTCACCCTTGTCATCCTGGCAGTTAGTCCTCCTGTGCTGGCCTTTGCTGCATTCCTCATGTCTAAGGTGAGTGACTGGAAACTCACCTTGTCATCCTGGCAGTTAGTCATGCAACTGGCCTTAGCTGCATTCCTCATGTCTAAGGTGAGTGCATTTTTTGTTTGGCTGGAAACTCTCCCTTGTCATCCTGGCAGTTAGTCCTCCTGTGCTGGCCTTAGCTGCATTCCTCATGTCTAAGGTGAGTGACTGGAAACTCACTCTGGTCATCCTGGCAGTTAGTCATGCGCTGGCCTTGCTACATTCATCATCTCTAAGGAGGGTACATTTTGTGTACGACTGCAAGCCTGCAAATAAGCAGTCAGACATGGACAGTGTCAGGTCCACAGAAAAAGGGATTATATGCATCTGGTTTTTTTTGGCACTGGTCATTTTATCAGGTACAAATTCAGAGGTAATCCAACAAAAAAAAAAAATGAAGATATTCAGCTGTGTAACTGCCTCTATCTACATGTATTTGTGATCAATCTGTACTTCATTACGAACTTCTTCATTATGCATCAGTAATACCATTTTATTGACGTTTCTGGGAAAATGTCAAAAACTATTCCATTTGGGTCGTGTCAAGTCGATATTTTAATATGGTTTTCTGCGTTTTTTCTGATTAACCAATTGGAACCAATCGTTATTGGTGTACCTGTCACACCTGAACTCCTATTGGTTTACTCTCAGTCACAGACACAACAAAAACATCCACCCTTAATCCTGTCAAAACAAGGAAGTAAATATGTGTCAGTGTAAAACAACCTATTGGCATTGATGATTTTAATTCTTGTGCAGCCCAAATGTTATACAGGGATATAACTGTTACATGTGTGTAACTACAAATGTGTTGTTGTTGTTGTTCTCTTCAGATGGCTGCAGACATGACCAGCCTGGAGCTGAAGGCATATGCTAAAGCCGGGGCGGTGGCTGAGGAGGTGCTAGGGGCCATCAGGACAGTGGTAGCATTTGGAGGCCAGGAAAAAGAGTGCGTCAGGTGAGAATTCACCAAGGTCAAATGTGTCAGGTCTTCAAGGTCATCTGGTCCAGAATCACCAGGGTGTGTCAGTTGAGAGCCTTCCCCTTCCTCCCCCCTTATCCCTGCAAGAGACTAAAGCACAGGACTGATGAGGGTGCTAAGCTGGTCCCATGTTTTCACTCAGTTCTTTGATGACGCCATTTCCGAAAATTTCCGAGAATTGATGGAAAATATGAACAAACTGAAATAATGTGCTTATTGGGAGATATAGAGTTTGTCGAAAAAAAAATATAATTCTGTTGTCATTACTATGCTTCTGTTCCCTTAAAGCGATAATCAGGCTTCTGTTCCCTTAAAAGCGATAATCTGGCTTCTGTTCCCTTAAAAGCAATAATCTTGCTTCTGTTCCCTTAAAAGCGATAATCTGGCTTCTGTTCCCTTAAAGCGATAATCTGGCTTCTGTTCCCTTAAAGCGATAATCTGGCTTCTGTTCCCTTAAAGCGATAATCTGGCTTCTGTTTCCTTACAGCCATAATCTTGCTTTTAAGAGCTCCCTTTTATGTATCTTTGAGGTTTCGATAAAACATGATGGCATGGTACAGAACTTCCCTTCGGCAATCTAGATATCATCAGTTAACTCAAAGTTGCACCCCACCCCCACATCCTCTACCAACACCCCCTACCCCTACCCCCAACTACACACCCCAACACCCTCTACACCCCATCTTCAGTTAACCAAGTAAATTATGTGGATTTGCCGTGGGTCTTGTATGGCTCCTGTATATCTTGATGAGAATTCCATGATAGTAGAGTTTACCCACAAAATTGAGGACCGTTATATGGTTTTGTTCCAGGTATGATACCAATCTCTTGGAGGCACGAAAAACAGGTGTGAAGAAAGGTATGATCACGGGGCTAGGTATGGGATTCATCTGGTTCGTGGTCTTCGGCTCGTATGCCCTGGGGTTCTGGTACGGGTCGAAACTGATTCGTGAAGACCCGGAGTACACCTCGGGAAGGGTGCTTATTGTGAGTATTAGGGTGTTTCCTGGTGGACGTTTTCACACGTGCAAGAGTAACTCTAAATCCATGTTGTGTGCCTTTTTGATTTTGGGGTTGGAAACAGAGATACGTTGGTTGGGTTCGTTAATTTCAGACCTTCATTTAAAGCATAACTTTGTTTATTCTACATAGAATAATGTCCGGCTGTATGTTGGAAAATCTTCCCTCCTGCAGATGTCAGTGGGTTCCCCCCGGGCTGTACTTGATTTTTTCACACCATAAAACTGGCCAATGTGGTATAAGTGAAATACCAATCAGATAAATAAAGGAATTAAAATGTCAAATAGTTTGACCCTTTGTTACCAGGTAAACTAAATATTTGTACACCTGAATGAACCTTTTGTCTGCCCTCTATTTACATAGGAAACAAACCTAAATGTACATATGTAGATTAGTAAGAAGGCAGGATGATATCGCCCTGGAAAACTACGAAGGTCAACCAGCGACATGATGTTTACTTATGAGCTCCGTCAGCCTCCAAAAATTTTGTCATTTTGGTTTTTTTTTCTTTTTTTATTTAACATGCGGAATTTCAGAGCAAATAAAGTATGCATTTTTTTCTGTGTTGAACTCAGGTATTCTTCAGCGTCATCATTGGTGCATTTTCTCTGGGTAATGCAGCCCCGAGTCTACAGACCCTCGCTACAGGTAGAGGGGCAGCTTATGAAGTGTATAAACTCATTGACCAGGTAAGCAGTTACCTCCCTTAAGCAAACTCTCGGCATAATAAGGCCTTGAACCCCAATTAATTTTCCACCAGAAACTGTTTTAATGTTCACTCAGCTCCAAACATTGTTGCCAGTAAGCATTGGTGAGAAAGCCATCATAAAAATCTTGACATAGGTTGACAGTCCAAATGTGGAGTTTCCTGTGCCAGGAGCTGGTGGAGTTTCCTGTGCCAGAAGCTGGTAGAGGTACCTACCAGATATGTTGTGCCCGCTGACCAAAATTTTCAAACTTTGATCACTTAAACTCATTCCTGTGAAAAGTTTACACATTTGTCATTATATTCACAACCATCATGCACTTGTACTCCTAAAAGTGCTGACTGGCAGCGAAAAAAGACTTGACATCCTCAAATACACGGAATTACATTCCACCCTGTCGAAAGCGGAAGTGCTTTAGATACATGTAGAGCTGGTTAGCCATCTAAAATAGGGCTTTTCCTGCCACCTTATAATGCTGGCCGCTGTTGTTTAGTTTAAATTTTCTTGGATACAGCTTTAAACATTGATCAGCATGCCGTCATGGTTTTTGTTAGATCAACACTATCTGACCCGCAGGCAAGCATTTACAAATTTTCAGGCTGACAAGGTCAGGTCAGTTTGACACTGTTAAATTTGGGTTTGATCCCAGGTTGGGATACTGGAGACTTCAAACTTTGTTGTAGTGCTGCTTTGTACTTGATGCTGCAATAATAGATACATGTAGTGTGACTAGCTGTGGAAGTAATCTCTGGTGTGGTGGTTAGAGGTGTGTCAATCCAGGTGGCGTCCCTGTATTGAGCTGAAATAGTTGTAATATTAATAGTACGTGTCCTTTAGTTCAGACTCACCTGGTTGTGATTTACCAGTGATAGTGATCTAATTCTTGGAAATCAACTTCATGATTTACCTGTAATCCACATCTGTTAATTCTCAACAGAATCCTCAAATAGACAGCTTCTCCCAGGCAGGTGAGAAGCCTGCTGACGCTCAAGGCAATATATCGTTCAGGGACATCCATTTTACATACCCGTCACGTAAGGACACCAAGGTGAGTCGTGGTAGGACAGCGAAAGTCAGTCCGCCATGTTGTGCATATTGCATGGAAAATGAAAGTCTGTCATGTTATGAGTGGCACAATGAAAATGAACGTGATTCTGTCATGTCTCGGAAAGGCTGGTCTGGTAACCCACATTCAAAGTTCAACAAGGGTACTCTTAAGACTTGAAACTGTACAATGTAAAGTGATAGGATCACTTAAGGGTTTTTGTTTTAATTTCTTATTATCCCCAAAAAACTAAAGCGTTTGCTTCGAAAGTATCTTTTTACAGCCTTAATCTGCAGGTATTACAGGTTGAACTTGAGGTGAAATGTGCTGTTGTCTATTATGATAAAATTTTGTGTGTAGTTTTGCGTTTTGTGTAACCCCTTATCTGTCCAAAAAAAAAATAATAATAATAACAAAATTGACTCTTGCAAAAGCTTGGATATAATTCATTTTGTAAATTTTCTTGCTGTTGCCTTTGAGCATTCATTCATAACTCAATATGTACAAGACCATAAATTAAGACTTAATCTTACCTGATTCTATAGTCCTACATGTCATGGCCAATGTGTTAACACAGATTGTCAGTTGTTCGTATTTTTCGGACAGGTGAAAATCAGGGTGACATGGATATCAAACCTACATAAACTATCAGATGACTCACAAAGACAAGCTGATTACAAGGGAAATGCTCTTATGATGAGAATGTCACAGGTCAAATATAGCATGTGGGCGGCATGTGTATGATTGCTTACGTATGTCAGAGGTCGCACTTATATGGGTCTATACATATACTTTAGATTGCTTTTTTCCGTGGAAATTAACATGCTATGCATTTAACTTTGAAAACCCTTAGCTCTTTACATGATGATACATACCAAAATTGATACCATAAGTTTGATTGGAAAGATAAGAATCCAGTAAATTAAAATGACAGCACTTCAACTGCATTTCAACCTTGGTATGTAAAAATGCATGTTTCGTTGTACATAAAGGTTCTAAAATGATACTTCTGATGACAACACTTAAGTTTTTCTGATAAGCAAATCCCACTTAACACTTTACAAAAACATCCTATGTGGCCTTATAAGGTGAATGAAAGAATCAGAATCAAGCTAAACTTTAGGTAAAATTCAGTACCTCTTTAAGTCATCAAAGGTTTACATGCTGTGTAAATATATGTAGGTAGTCAATCAAATTTAACGGAGAAACCCGAAGGAAATGATTCCAGATAATCCCTCACAGATAAATGTCAGTGACAGGTAGACCACATACTGGGACTTACCTGTGTCCTGTTTAGCCAATGAAGATTTGCTGCTGTCTGCTGACACAGACCCCACAGTGTCATAGTTCATACCCCCAATTCCGCTATCGGGCTCCTGCAGCGGTTTTACGACCCCGCCTCAGGCACGGTAAGAGAACTGTACGCATCACTGTGATAGTGATCTAATGGTCTGAGTTTTGATGTGAAGGTCGGCCAGACAGTAGCCCTGGTGGGAGCGAGTGGGTGTGGTAAGAGCACCACTGTCCAGCTCCTGCAGCGGTTTTACGACCCCGCCTCAGGCACGGTAAGAGAACTGTACGCATCACTGTGATAGTGATCTAATGGTCTGAGTTTTGATGTGACGGTCAGCCAGACAGTAGCGAGGGGTGTCTGTCCAGGCAGGGTGAGTCTGGTTGTTCACAATGGGGGAAAAGACTGATCTGGTAACCCACATTCAAAGTTCAACAAGGATACTCTTAAGACTTGAAACTGTACAATGTAAAGTAATAGGATCACTTAAGGGTTTTTGTAGAGTTTGATGAATTTCTTACTGCCCCCCCCCCCAAAAAAAAAAAAAAACTGAATTGTTTGCTTCAAAATCTAATGGTCTGAGTTTTGGTGTGAAGGCCGACCAGACAATAGCCCTGGCGGGAGCTATTAAGTGTGGTAAGAGAACCACTGTCCAGCTTCTGCAGTGGTTTAACAACTCTGCCTCAGGCATGGTAAGACAACTGTATGCATCACTGCGAGGATACGCCTGGTATATTGTCCAAATGGCATTCATTTGTAATTCTTCATCCTGTACACTTCAGCTGCAACATACCTAGCGCATTTTAAGGCTGTCCCTCAAATATGTTCTTTGGGTTTGACCGACCCTTGATGAAGTGATGTCATACAGGTACATAGAGGAAATCTTTTGTGCAAAAGGGGTCTTCGTGGCCGAGGGGGTTAGCGCACCAATGACCCTGTCGAAGTTCAAGTCGAGCGGTACCTTGGATGGACAGCCAGCATCTTGCGGATGGTCGTGGGTTTCCCCTGGGCTCTGCCTGGTTTCTCCCCACCAGAATGTTGACCGCCATTGTATAAGTGAAATATTCTTGAGTACGGCGTAAAACACCAATCACATAAGTAAATAAATCTTGGACTAAATTCTAGGAAATCCCTCATGTTACAAATAAAGTGGTAATTTTCACCAAGATACACGTAGATTTCTCCCTTTGTAGGTGGCGGTGGACTCTCGCGATATCCGTAAACTCAATGTCCGCTGGCTTCGGCAACACATCGGGGTGGTCAGTCAAGAACCAGTGCTGTTCGGGACAACGATCGCAGAGAACATTCGCTACGGTCGGCTCGACATCAGTCGTGAGCAGATAGAGGAGGCTGCCAAGCATGCCAATGCTCACAGCTTCATCATGGAACTCCCAGAGGTCAGTACAAGTGTTTAGTTTCTCTGAACTGCTGACAGTATATGTCGATGCTTAGGTTTTACGCCATACGCAACAAGTTACGGAGCATGTGACGATGAGGAATCCTTAGAATGTATATACATGGATACTGTCTGCAGCTAGACGTCTGCGACATCATGCCGAAAACACCAGACATGACGCCTGATCCACCAAGTCACATTATACTGACACTGGGTCGACCAGCCCTGTTTCCTTGCCGTAACCTCTCAGTGCTGAGCAGTGAGAAGTGGCAGCAATTACCATTTTTGAAGTCTTTGGCATGACCTGGCATGGGGTTTGATCCCGGATCTCCTGACCTTGAGGCGGATGCTCTAACCACTAAGCCACCTGAACCTTTCAGTGTTTATGATTTACACTGTGTATTCACCTGAAGTGTTGCTCCTTGTTTTAACAAAATGCTACCTCAGATTGTTATAGAAGGTCTCCAGAATACAATTCTGCTGTGACTTGTTGACCAAAACAAAATGAAGCCAGCCTTATGGATACATTTTAATCTGTGGAGTTAAGACGGGGTTTGTACATCTGTGCTTGTACAACTCGTTTCAGTGATACTCGATAATCTTGAAACTTGCTTTTCTAAAGCACAGTGCTGTTTGTTTTCAGAGATACGACACACTGGTTGGAGAAAGAGGAGCCCAGTTAAGTGGGGGTCAGAAACAGCGAGTGGCGATCGCCCGTGCCCTCGCCCGTAACCCCAAAATCTTGCTGCTAGACGAGGCTACCTCAGCTTTAGACATGGAGAGCGAAGCCATCGTCCAGGAGGCCCTCGAGAAGGTATCAGTGTGAATCCTGAACCTTTCTGCATGTTCACATAATTGTTTATTTGGGGAGGTGGGGGTGGAGGGAGTTAGCACAGAAATGTAGCATAATGACCCATGTGTCTCTCATCAGTGAGATTGCTGTGAGTTTAAGCTCAGCTCAGGCTGGCTTCTCTCTCCGGCCGTATGTGGGAAGGTTCGTCAGCAACCTGCCGATGTGCTCTTCCCAGTTTCCTCCCATCTAATGCAGGCCGACATTGTGTAAATGAGATATTCTTGAGTACGATGTAAAACACCAGTCAAATGAAGAAAAGAATATTGTTTATTTTGTCACATTTTGTTTGTGAGTATTATTCTGTCCAGATCAACAAAGTAACACTTACCTTCCCTAGTTTTTCATCTCTCTGTTCAAAGTTCTGAGGATCTGGGTGCCGTCAGGCAGTGGAGGAGCCCCTTCTTTTAAAAACAGAAAAAGAAAAACAAAATATTTCAAAAGGACTTTCGAGTGTGTCCTTGTCGTTTTCCCGTTGACATTTTCCTTTTCAGTTTACCGTTATATGTTCTGCAGTTATGTGGTGTATCTACAGTAAATTCTGTGATGTTTCTACACTGCCAGGCCAGCCATGGACGGACCACAATTGTCATAGCTCACCGCTTGTCCACGGTCAGAGGCGCAGACGTCATCGTTGGCATCCAGGACGGTGTTGTTGTTGAACAGGGGAGCCACGATGAGTTGATGAAGGTGGAGAATGGGGTGTACTCTAACCTCGTCAAACAACAGGTAAACACAGACCTGTGGGGGAGATTTGGGGAAGGGAATATTGTACTGTTTTCACAAGATGAGCTGTTTCGGAGGAAAGGAAGTCCCCTTTGGAAGGGAACAAACACCTGTTTTTCAAGGGAATAAGTGGCATCGTGTTTTGGAAGAAAAAAAAATCCTATCCTTCCACTGCCTTTTGTGAAACTTTATGTCAGGTAAAGCTGTAGGTGTTGTGTTATCCAGCTTCCAGGGCCCAGTTCCAAACGATTGATTTTGAAAGTTACTTAAGATATTTTGACTTCTTCTTTCTTCTTTAGACAAAACATTTGGATGAAAGTCAAGATGAATTGGGTAAGTTATAAATGCCTTTATTTATCAATGAAATTCACCTTAACCTATAAGCTTTTACACACAGGACAAGAGAGAAAGTGAAAGTAAAGTTTGTTTTCTGCCGTTGCAGAATTTCTTTACAAAGTGTACGATATTGGTTGTTAAAAGACTTAAAAGTGGTGACATTGTGATGCCCTCAATAAGGACAGTGAGTCTCTTAAGTGAATTCGTGTTAGAAATTTTTAGTTTGCTCTCTGGGTCCATGTAGATGTACTGAAATTGGTTATGGTAAAGGAGCAAAAATTGCTGCGTTTTTCTCCAGGCACTGGTTTCCTCCACTGAAATGCCGTTCAATAAACCAATATTCATGAGTAATGGTGTTACACACCAACCAATAAGTTATTCAGTGTTTTAGCCAAGTATATACATGGCTTTTAGGTATATGGAACAATGCCCTGACCTGGAATCGACAGACAGTCAGAGGCAGACAGGCTCGGTGACATGGAATGGAGAGGTCGTGTAACGCCTTTTGAATAGAATGCCACGGCTGTGAAATGTTAACAGTGCATAATTTTCTAATTGGGAAAGGAAATTGGGGACAGTAAAAGAGCCTTGGGAGAAGCATGTATGGGGCAGTGCAGAGGCAAGTGTAGAACTGTTGAAGCGTGTTCGTAATTGTGCCTGACCATGGCTTAGACCATACCTAAACGCCGCGTACGTACTTGGCTGTCATTGTGTTGGATTTCAATGACTGTTACCATATTGTAATTAGAGTTTTCTCTGGCTTGAACCATTTCTTATTCAGATGCCTTGTTCAGCTTACCTTTATTTTCTTTCCTTCAAGTGTGTTGTTAAAAATTACTAACACAAAACTTTGTGATGTAATGCCTTGTTGAAAAAAAAAAATAATATACTAACACCAACTTGCTCTGATTTCATACTGTTTTTTCTGCTTGGTTGGATCGTAACTCTGTACAGAAGGTAAAATAATCTGCTGATGGCGAACAGCTCAGGTGTTCAGCCATCAGTCTTACATGTTGTGGTCCACACTTCACTCCACGTTGGCATGTCATTCCAAATTCTCACGTCACTCCACTTGTTTAGACCCCACATAGTTCACCTTACCCTTTAACATGCTTAATACCATAGCTGGTGTTTTATATTCCTTTAAACTTCAAGTTTAAATTGTTTTTCACAGATTTATGCATTACATATTTCCATGCATGTTAAAGTGGAATGGGTAAAAGATGAACACTATTTTCTGTTTTGGTATAATGCATTCCACTGCTATGTCAGTTAATTGAGACTAAAGTCTGTTCGCTTCCACACCTCATTACCCTCCTTCGCCCATCCATCCACATCACAAACACTCACGTATGAATGCTGCTTTCCTTCCTGTAGATGTCTCCATGTGTCTCATACACGTATTACCATGTTCCCTTGTGGATGGTAAAAGTGGTAAAGATAAAACGAAGGGGCTTCACTGTCCATGCACTTCCTCGTTTGTCACGCACCATGCCTTTAGTTCAGGCTGTTACATGTGTTTCTGCCTTGTGGTTCAGGGATAATCATGTATGGGCAATTTTGCTGCATATTTGTCGTTACAGATTATTTGTGTAATGTGCTTTCTCTACATTTGTAGTTACAGATTATTTCTGTAATGTGCTTTCTGCACATATGCAGTGACAGATTTTTTTGCTGTAATGTGCATTCTCCACATTTGTAGTTACAGATTATTTCTGTTATGTGCTTTCTCCACATTTTAGCTACAAATTATTTCTGTGATGTGCTTTCTCCACATTTGTAGTTGCAGATTATTTCTGTGATGTGCTCTCTCCACATTTGTCACCATATAGTTTTAATATTCGTATATTATATGTTTCGCTTTCAATATGCTCCACAGTAGTTTATCACAGCTTTTTCACATCCATTTCTGGAGGTTTACATCTCCAATTCTTTCAAGATTCAATTGATGCTGTCATTTGATACTGTTTGTATTTTGAAACCTGTACATTTGAATATGTAATGGACTTAACTGTTCCTTGTGCTTGCTAATATAGTGTACCCTTTGTTGACTTATATAGTATCCAGGTATAAAATGTACTCTTGAATTTCGTACTCACTACTCATAACATTTTCTGCATTTCTTTCTTAACTTGTCCTTTGGAATATCTCTTAATTAATAACAGCTTTTTTGTCTATTGAACCATGCATTTCACATTTATTCATATTTGCAAAAGACTGTAGGCAGGAGTGCTGAACTGGAAATGGGAAAGGTGACATGATTGGGCTTGGAGCCTCCTAGTGGCAGGCTTTGTCAGTATTTACAGGAAAGAAAAATAACTCTGGTGTTGCAGAGGCGTTTGAAGCAGAGATTGAGGGGCCAAAATCTCCCAAGGCATCGAAAATTGAACTGAAGAGGATGACATCAGCAGCAAGCATAAAGAAGGGCAAATCAACCACGGACGCAAAGGAAGAAGAGGTGTGTGCCTCACTGACCCATAACCAACCAATGGCAAACGTTACAATCGCTCTGACCAAGGGGAGGGGGGGGGGGGGAAACAGAGAAAAAAATGGAATTTTTTTATATATATACACATATATACATATGAAATAATGTCTCACCTTCCTCTTTAAACACATGTGGCAATGTCTCACCTTTCTTACACACCTTACAATGTCTCACCTTTCTTACACACCTTACAATGTCTCACCTTTCTTACACACCTTACAATGTCTCACCTTTCTTACACACCTTACAATGTCTCACCTTCAGCCTTTTGATGGTTTTTGTCACAACAGGAGGAAAAGCTCCCTGATGCCCCCTTCTGCCGAGTCATGAGACTCAACGCCCCAGAATGGCCATACATTCTGATTGGTTGTTTGGCTGCTGGGATCAATGGTGGGGTGCAGCCAGCCTTCGCTATCTTGTTCGCAGAGATCTTGGGGGTAAGTAGAATTGATACGGACTACACTTGGCTAGCCTTGGCACAATTTGTGGGAGCTAATCATTGCCAGTAACAGTTTGACGATCCTCTTGTGTTCATTTGCTGTCACATGTTCACCCCAGCCACTCCAGTTTCGCCCACCCGAAAACCTGGTTTGACGATCCTCTTGTGTTCATTTGCTGTCACATGTTCACCCCAGCCAATCCAGTTTTGCCCACCCGAAAACCTGATTGTCATCATTCTGGTGAAAAATTCTTGAGTATGGCATTAAAGAACTGTCAAATAAATAAATAAATACTTACAGTTGACAGGTGTGGTCTAATGGTTCTGTACTTGCCGTTGACAGGTTCGGTCTAATGGTTCTTTATTGACTATTGACAGGTGTGGTCTAATGGTTCTGTACTTGCTGTTGACAGGCGTGGCCTAATGGTTCTTTATTTACTGTTGACAGGCGTGGCCTAATGGTTTTGTACTTGCTGTTGACAGGTGTGGCCTAATGGTTCTTTATTTACTGTTGACAGGTGTGGCCTAATGGTTTTGTACTTGCTGTTGACAGGCGTGGCCTAATGGTTTTGTACTTGCTCTTGACAGGCGTGGCCTAATGGTTCTTTATTTACTGTTGACAGGCGTGGCCTAATGGTTTTGTACTTGCTGTTGACAGGTGTAGTCTAATGGTTCTTTATTTACTGTTGACGGGTGTGGCCTAATGGTTTTGTACTTGCTGTTGACAGGCGTGGCCTAATGGTTTTGTACTTGCTGTTGATGGGCGTGGCCTAATGATTTTGTACTAGCTGTTGACAGGTGTGGCCTAATGATTCTTTATTTACTGTTGACGGGTGTGGCCTAATGGTTTTGTACTAGCTGTTGACAGGTGTGACCTAATGGCTCTGTACGTGCTGTTCACAAGTGTGGCCTAATAGTACTGTACTTGCTGTTGAGAGGCATGGTCTAATAGTTCTGTACTTACTGTTGACAGGTTCGGTCTAATGGTTCTTTATTTGCTGTTGACGGGTGTGGTCTAATGGCTCTGTACTTGCTGTTGACAGATGTGGTCTAATGGGTCTGTACTTTCCCTTGACAGGCGTGGTCTAATAGTTCTGTGCTTGCTGTTGACAGGTTTTGTCTAATGGTTCTTTATTTACTGTTGACGGGTGTGGTCTAATGGCTCTGTACTTGCTGTTGACAGGTGTGGTCTAAGGCACCAGAAGATCAAGGCCCTCTCATCATGATGTACTCTTTGATCCTCCTGGGCCTAGGCGTGGTCAGCTGTATCTCCATGTTCTTACAGGTGAGTTTGCTACATCAATGAGAACGTCTGCGACAGGGTTCATTCATAACTCTACATGAACAACCTCAGTCACAATACACAGCCAACACTGTAAACCTCAGCCAGCAGTGCCGTTCACAACCAGCCCTGTGAACCACAACCAGCCCTGTGAACCACAACCAGCCCTGTGAACCACAACCAGCAGTGCTGTTCACAACCAGCCCTGTGAACCACAACCAGCAGTGCCATTCACAACCAGCCCTGTGAACCACAACCAGCAGTGCCATTCACAACCAGCCCTGTAAACCTCAACCAGGTGTGCCGTTCACAACCAGCCCTGTGAATCACAACCAGCAGTGCCAAACACAACCAGCACTATGAATCACAAGTATGACTTCAACCACAACCAGCACAATCAACCACAACCAGCACAATCAAACACAACCAGCACAATCAACCACAACCAACATGGCCAACCACAAACAGCGCTGTGAACCACAAACCGCAGTGCTGACCACAAAGTTACCATCAAACACGACGAGCTGTGAACCATATCCAGCACTGAATTCTGCTAATGGAATATGTGAACAAGTAGTTATGAAGATTGAAGTTATGCCCACAGACGGCAATGAAAACATCATGGTTTTCATCTTGTCTTTTGATGCCAGAACTGGGTCAAATTTCAGAACCCAAATGTAGGCCCCATGACTTTTCATAATGTCTGCCAGTATCTGTCAATTGCGAAATATTACATGCATTGTATAAATGAAGGACTGTGT
The DNA here is from genome assembly GCA_016165875.1 of Acanthopleura granulata. Lineage (NCBI taxonomy): Eukaryota > Metazoa > Mollusca > Polyplacophora > Chitonida > Chitonidae > Acanthopleura > Acanthopleura granulata. The sequence continues at coordinate 8,980,344 of JABBOT010000018.1, read as the reverse complement.
AACTATAAAGTGCTGTTGTCATACATGTTGTAAAACTACATGGATTGGTTTATTCTTTTCCACGTTTTTGATGGTAGATTATTAATACAGCAAGCTTCTTGACCATTCCTTGCTCAGACATTTGATGTTTGATGTTTTGTTTTTTTCACCGCTCACAGGGTTACATGTTTGGGAAGTCTGGTGAGAATCTAACAATGAGAATCAGGAAGATGGCCTTCAAAGCAATGCTTAGACAGGTGTGTACCTGAATTGAACGACATTTTACCGGTGATAACGTGATGGGAATTGATTAAATTTGAATGGTGTTAATTCAGGCACAGTCTGAAGGCATTATTCTGTGTATTCTATCTGAAACAAAAGTCAGCTTTTATCTTGGCAACCCAACCCATGTAATTTTGTCTCCAAAATCAAATTAAAAAGGTGAATAAAACACATTGCAACTTGCTCTTCCGTATGCAAACATTTTGAGGAATGAGGGTAGTTGGTCCAGAGTCATACACTTAGCACAACTATGTATGCTAGGTAAAGTTAATAAAGATTATCCTACTAACAGGTGTTTTAAAAGATGCTATTTATTAATGTTTTGCTTAATTGCTAATCATAATCATGTTTTTAAGCATTTTTATTTTCAGGAAAATATATTAAGTTTCTAGGCTTATTAATGTGTTAGTCGGCTGCTAGTACTGGAGGTGATTATGGCATTACCCCTCATCTCCCAGACTTTCAGTCAGTCAGTCGGTCACCTTTCCAACTTTTCAGGAGATTTAATCATATTAAATTAAAATTTGGTACATGTTGCTTTTTTTAATGTGACAGATCAGCTTTTGATTTGGGTGTTTCATTCATTTTCGACAAAATTGTAGCCACATTTTTTCTTTGACAGCTATTTTTTTGGATGATTCATAAACACTGAACAAATTCAGCCTCTGATACACTGCTTGTTTTGGCACATTAGGGGAATGTTACCAGATCCGGATTGGTTATTTTATAATTATGTCCCCCCCCCCTTTAGTGAGGGGGGAAATATAGTGATTGCTTTTTCTGTCGGTCCGTCCCTCTAAACTTTATATACACATCTCGGCAACTATTACACATACGATTGTCAAACTCACACAAAGTGTCCAAAATGATCTGAACTTAAGTGCTATTTTTGTTATTTTTTCACCTTTCGATCTGTTTTAGAAGTTGTCTGCCCTTGTGCATATTGCTCATATTTGTGTGCAGACCTAGTTCCTCCTTTGACTTAGTGTTCACCAACACGAACAGAGTGGTACAGATTGTATCCTGTCCCCCTGCTATATTTCTTGCCACACATTTGTCTATCTTGTTGTTGAATCCATACCTCTGTGAAGTATGTCCTTTTTTTTTTAGTTTTCTTTCATTTGCATCTTATGCAGGTTGTGCATTTGCACACAAGTGCACTCAATCTCTTCAAAATTCATTAATACTGTGTAATGGCTGCTATATATAAATTTTTCTGGAGATGAAGATGACATACATTTTTGCAATCTCTGATCGCTTTCTTGTTTCTGTGACGTTCAAAAAAGCCCCTACTTGAACAATAGAATTTAGTCTTCAAAATGTTATGAATTACGTTTTCAAATTGCAACTCAAGTTATACCTAGTGTGTCAGATTTGGTGAAGATTTAGAGTATTGTAAAAAACGTGATTTGCACAAAGCTTGTTTCACCTATTCATTAATGTTCATAATGTCATTTATGTTAATTCCTTGTGCCAGGAAATTGCGTGGTACGACGACCACAAGAACAGCACAGGTGCTCTGACAACTCGTCTGTCCACTGACGCTTCACAAGTCCAAGGGGTAGGTATCATCCTCGGGAATGTGTCCTGCTCGATGGCACGGCTGTCTGGATTACTCATCCATTCTTCAGCATGCACATCCAAGCTCTGGTGTGTGGGAGCCTGGATATATAGGACTTCAGAATTGGCCAGCTTTGTATTTCCTCTCCATTAGGCACTTACAGATTGCAGAGATTGATGGCAGGCTAAATTCCAGTCTCCAAATCCCTGAGCTCCCAACGTTTCCAGGACGTTGTTGTTAATAAACAGTCAATAGCAGTAGTCTATCTGTCTTGGTGGTATTGCAAAGACGTTTGATGGAGATGACTTGCCTTATATAGCATATATGAGTACATTTTAAGCTTGCTCTGCCAATCAGGCCACAGAAGACATCAAGTGTGCATGTTCGTCAGTCGCTTCACAAAGGCTGATGGTTTTATTCCTCCACTCCTGAAACCACCAAGTGAAGTAACCTTGAGTAGAGTTTTAAACGTCAGTGGGATTTAAAAAAAAACAAAACAAAACAAATGGAAGGGATGGTAAAATACTGGTTTAATTAAAGTAAAAGACCATTCAAAAATAAAGTTGTGGGTGAAAAGAGCATAAAAAACCTGTGTCTGAAAATACATTCACTGATTTTTTTTTCCACCAAATTAAAGGCTGTCAAATGTTTTGAATGTGTGGTGGACTTCATGGATCATATTAAACAGGCTGAAGGACAATGATGTGGCATGTTCCTTTTATTAAATAGCCACTGATTCTTATATTTCAACTTCAAATACAAATACCAGTATAATACTACATGCACATTCATGTACATTGTAAACATTTAACAATCAGTGATCTTTCTTTTTTTGTTAAATGTGGTCATGGAACATCAATGTGGTATTAAAGTCGATAAAACATGGCTGTCTTTTTATTCACCCAGGCCACGGGTGCGCGTATCGGAGGCGTGGTCCAGTCCCTGGCTAACATCGGCACCGCTATCATCATTGCTTTTATCTATGGCTGGAAGTTGACCCTGGTCATTCTGGCCTTCCTTCCCTGCATAGCCATCGCTGGCTTCCTGGAGATGAAGATTCTCACTGGCTTAGGAGGCAAGGACAAAGAGGCTCTGGAAGAGGCGGGCAAGGTCAGTGGCCAAGGTCGTAGGAGAAAGGGTCATTAAGCCAAGATAAACCCTGTTGCAATATTGTTCAGGAAGGTTTTCTGTTACATTGGACCTGAACAGGGAAGTGGTAGATTTCTCCACTTTGCTGACTTGTGGGAGTTGGGTAACAGTAAGCAGTATTCACGGTATTTGTGACTCTGTGGCTTATTGCAGTTTAATGTTTGTTGAAGACTTCTTGTCTTCCACTATATGTGCACATCAGAAAGGAAAGCCCTTCAATAACCTGCCATTTGTAGGTGGTTTATCCCGGCATGCTTGTCTTCTTCATCAATAAAATTGATAAGCAACAATCAGCTGGCCGTCGTCATATAAGTGAAATATTCTGGAGTACAGCATAAAACACCAATCAAATAAATGACTAAATAAATGAATGAATAAATGTTAAATTGTAAGTACTGATATTTTATTTCAAAGCACTCTGAAAATTTGTGCATTGCCTTAATATATTGCCTTAAATCAGATTGACATATGCATATTTTTTGTGTGTATTTTGATGACTTTAGACATCTCAGAAATCTCTTATTACTTTGTATTACAAAAACACCAGCAGCATTGAAATGTTGCAAGGAACACTGGAAATATGTTCCTTCAGTCCCATTAACACATGAATAGGACTTGCATTTTTACATATTCAATCAAAATGTGCATTGTGCATTTGCATTATACAGTTATGTCACCTGTGATCCATTGCCCAGGAATCGATTGTTAAAGATGTATGCCTGTTCTGCTGTAGGTGGCAACAGAGGCCATAGAAAACATCCGGACTGTTGCGTGCTTGACTCGCGAACAAACCTTCCATGAGCTGTATGTGAGCAAAATAATCAAGCCATACAAGTGAGTCTCACCAGGTGTTACTTTACGTAAAACAAATTTCATATTTATTATTCCCATTGCATTGTGTGAAGAAACTGATGACATGCAGGTATGATGCTTGACTCAGAACATATCAAGTTTTATGCTCACTGGTATGGCTGCAGCAGCTCTCGTGAGCTCATATATTTACCATTGTTCACCGCTTTCGATTGTCGCTACATTAAAACCGGTATTGATTGGTGAACTTGTGTAGCTTCCGTACAGCAGAGGAATCCCGGATGGTAGAGAGTTAAATATTCCATAGAGAGAGCTGATGGATGACTTAAGAGCGAACTGCTGGCTTGTTCTGGGGTGAGAAAGAGACAGTGATGGGGAATTCTTCCTTGCTAAAAGTAATTCAGGCCTGTCTTCCATTCTTGATTTTGGGATGGAGTTTCGTGGACAGACTGCTGACACAATGGTGAGGCCAGCTTGGACCGGATTCTCCATTACTCAGGAATAGCCAGTATCTCATTGCCATCTGTTGGTTTGAAAAATCTAGAGGTGATCCCTATGTTATTTGACATTGGGAGATTGTAGTTTATATGTCATGGCCATCATTTCATGAAAGAGGATATTCGGAATTCAGTAATACATGTATTTTTCTTGTTCATGTTTGGTTATGAGCAGTTGCCATGGTACTGAGTTCCACAGCTACTATCGATAAGTGAATTAGCACTGAGTACTTCCTCTGAATGTGCAACAGAAAGAAAACATCAAAAATGATTAAACAATGTACAAGCTGTAGTGCTGTTGATCGTGGGCTCGCATGGCCACTTATCATGCCATGTACCACACCCACGATTTGTGTGGCCTGTGGAAGTCTGGAGAGCCAGGGTTCCAGGAAAACACAGACAACAGCTGATGGAAGCAGTCCTGAGGGCTTCAGACAATAACCAGAATAGTAACATACCTCATGCTTTGTTTTTTTTACTATTTCCCAGAGCTGCCTTGAGGAAGGGTCACATTTATGGATTTGCTTTTGGATTCTCCCAAGCCATTATTTTCTTCGCCTATGCTGCGTCATTCTACTACGGCGCTGTTCTCATATCAGACGGAGAAATGGGATACACTGATGTCTTCAAGTAAGTTTCTCTAGCATGACTGGTGCGGGGAATAACTGCATACCAGTGACCATAACTCTGAGAGTTTTCACTGAACAAAATTTAGAACACCTTAAGGATACTAAAACTGCTTGTAGGCCAAACTTTTAGCCCAAAATATTGATCAAATATGGCCATACGTATATATACATATATTCTGAAAGGTAAACAACTGCTTATTGAAAAAAAAAACTTTTTAAAATTTACCCAGCTTTAATATTATTGTTCAGAGTAAAAAGAAAGTTTGAAACAAATCAGAGTTGTTTTTTTCCAATTGCTTATCTCTCCCCATTGTTCAAAATTTTCTAATTTTTCTTGCTCAAGTGGATAATTTACTATTTAAACTAAAAAGTGGTCCCACAGGTTTTTAATATTTATCTTAGATAGTTCTTAGTCATCAGTTGAAGTTCAAACTTTCAAAAATTTTTTAAAAATGTGAAACTTTGATGTTCTTTTACTAATATCTTTAAAACTGAAAAAGATCTCAAAAAGTCTGTGGGACTGATTTTTAGCTTAGGTATTTAGATACCTGAGTGCCAGGTTTCACAGCATTATGTTGGAAAATAAGCGAGAAGTATGAGTTTTTCACCACACAACTGTCTCCAAAATAGAAAGGGAGAAAAAGACCAAAAGAGCATTATGTGTGATGAAACTCGTCATTAATTCATTTGCTTATTAATTTTAATCACAAATTGTCCTTCCTCCAATTAAAATGTGAACCTACTTGTGTTCAATTTTAAGTTTTATCTTGTTCCATCATAGCGAAAATTGTTGTTCTCTATTGACATTCTTGAGCAAACCCTTTTAGAATGTGTTTTTAAACCCCTACCCCAATGGCATCCCGTTGGAGTGATTAAGGATGATGTTTTAGTTAATAGGTCTGCGAGGGTAGACTGCACAAGCAGTCATGCACAGTTTATAGCAGGAGGCAATACACATTTACCAGAGGCGTGTCTATTCACAGCAGATACCCCCCCCCCAACAGCGAGCTAATCCCCCTAATCAGGGGAACTAAGAAAACACAACTGCCGTGGCTCACTTCTGAGCGCTTCTAGTATCCTTAACAGTTTGCTCATTTTTCTTCATTCTGAGAGTTCTGTTGTATTTATGAAAGGCATTTTAAAGAGATTATACCGACGAATTTTGGCAAATTTTCGGTTCAGTCAATTCAAGTTGAACCTTTTGTATTTTTCCTTCAATAGCCAACTTATACTCTCTCAGGAGAGGTCACCTTTGGTATCTTGTGATTTTTTGTTTTTAAGCTACAGTTAATTATCCATTTTGACTCGATTTCTGAAAGTTGATGTATGCACGAAAAGTGATGAGTATTACTATATATGGATGTTGAAGGCCGCTTTGAAAGCTTCATGCAAAGTAGACACTAACATTGCATTCCATTCTGAGTGGAAAGCAGTGGTGACATCACAGAAACATTGAACACAGGTAACCAATGTTTACATCATCCCGTTGATGACGTGGAACAATACTGACGTCATGTGTATGTCCTTGAGTGACGGATAAAAAAATGGGCCACCCTAAAGTTGAATTTTCATGAGTTTAGGCATATCGCAGAAAAGTTAATAAAAGCGTGATTTTCCAACCCAATTTGTCTTCTTTCACTTATATTTAGGGCTATAGCATGCTAAGCTACTTTATCAATTCAAGGCGTATAAAAGTCCAAATATAGAAATTCTCTGGTATAGTCTCTTTAGGGTTTGTTTGGAAGATAGATAAATTTCCTACTGGAAAAATATAAGCTTTAGCACCCAAACTGTAATACTCATCTCAAGGCAGAGTTAGCTATAACGTATGACTTTTTATTTGAAGAAGCTGAAGCATCGCTTATGATGCTGCAGGGAATCATACTCTGGCCAGTGAGCTCTCTGGTTCAAATCTAGCTCTTGCTGGTTTGTCTGCAGTTTCCGGAGGGAAAGGTTTGTTTGGAAGTTAGTTTACCCAGCGTGGTTTCCTTCACCCCTGAAGCTGCCCTCATTGCGTGAATGAAATATTATAATCAAGGAAATAGATGAATGAGTAAATTTTTATTGTGTTATACATGCAGATTATTGATTATATATTTCTGAACATCATTTAGCTTTTAGTAAGAATAAACAAGCACTCAGAGAGAGCTAGTGTTGATTCTGTGCTTCTCTGTTTGTCTTTGACGTCAGTAAGAAAGTGGCTACAACCTAGTTGCATATGCGCCAGTACACGTCTGACTACCAGCGTTTGTTTTACAGGGTGTTCTCGGCCATTGTGTTTGGAGCGATGGGTCTAGGACAGGCCAGTGCTTTTGCCCCTGACTTTGCCAAGGCTAAAACTTCTGCCTCACGCATATTTATGTTGGTGGATAACGTGCCGGACATTGACAGTTCCTCCGATGCTGGTCAGAAGCCACCTGAGGTAAGCAGGCAGGAATGAACATTAAGGAATGGGTCAGAACATGCATGTGAATTACATTGCTGTGGATTTCTCTGGGCAACCAGTTTTTAACTTAACGTTATCCTTGGCAGAAGTTATTATCACATCAGCACCCACTGTTCATTCATTCGTACATCCATCTTTCTGTTACCAAAAATATCTGTCCATACCATGTAATTCTTTCTTTAAACACAATGGAGAAGGTGGTTGTGGCCAAGTGGTTAAACAAGATGGCTTTTCAGTAGTTTGGGGCCAGCAACTTGCGGATGGTTGTGGGTTTCTCCCGGGCCGTGACCAGTTTCCTTCCACCATAATGCTGGTCGCCATCGTATAAGTGAAATATTTTTGAGTATGGCGTAAAACATCAATCAGGTAAATAATAAGATAAAACAGTAACACCTGAGGCGAGGGTTCAAAACTGACCTTGGGCAGTGTGATTGTTCGGATCTAACTGCTTCTGGGGCCTCTGTGACAATAACCATCAAAGCTCCTGCAGCCATTTACGTAGTCCCTAGTCTTTGTGGAAGATTATTAGACTTCGACCAATACCATGTACATATCTGTACCTCACATGTGCAAAAGTTCTTCCGTAAGTTGCCATAGGTTGATGGTTTTACCCCTGGCACTTCGGTTCCCTCATAAAACTGACCAAGATTCTAGAGTGTATGGCAGAAAAAAGAAATAAACACAAAAACTTTGAACTGCAAAGACTTGCTGAGATGAAGTTTAAGTGGTTCTTGTGAATACAACATCTCGAGATTTGCCAGCAGGCCAACAATGTATCCAATCTCTGTGATTGGGGAACATGGGTTGGTGACCCCTTGAGTTCAGGGGTTGCAGTCTGTGAGGTGGCCTCAGCATTACTAAACATGGCCCAGGTATTCACAAAAAAGGAAAAGACAACACTAGAACAAGTTGAAATGTATGTATCTATAAAATATCTATAAAAGAAAGGAAAACAAACTCTTTCAGGATGGCTTTATGAATATGAAAAATAGAGGAAGACATTTTCTTGATAGTATTAGTAGCATGTATACATGTAGTTGGACATGGTTGAGATGATTTGAAGTCGTGAGAAATTTTATTCTAGGGTTTTTGTTGCCCTGTAAGATTTCATCTCCTCGTTT